>JACJUY010009028.1:15749-35051 GCA_014220935.1 Platorchestia sp. MABIK | reverse complement strand
TCAAAGTTGCTTATACGGTCTAAATTTTTATACGGGGCTACCTCACTAATGATTTCCCAAGTTCGTTCCGGGTTATTTTTAGCCGTTATGAGTTCCTGGTGGAAGTGAGTTTGTTTCGCTTCAGTGATTTTCTTTCGAAGAATTTTTTCATGTTCTTTATATCTCTTGTATAAGGTACTGTTTGATCTATTGGTTGAATACAAGTTACTAAAAGAGCATAATCCTCGTAATGCTTAGTTGAAAAAAGTTTTCGTTTGTGCGCATTTCAATTGAAATAAAAGCAAAAATCGCGTTTAAATACCTTAACACAGAGACCCTTAATTGCTATTCATACATGGGTATCGTAATACCTATGTTAATTAAGTGTTGAGACAAATGATTTAGACCCTTAATTGCTATTCAAGCATTTATATTTCAGGTTCACATAGTTTGAAATGCTGATCTCATAGTATCAATGTGCAGAATTGAGGCAAACGGTCGATCGTTTAGTTTTACAGCTAAGCAATGTAGAACAAAAATGTTATGGTATGTTTTTCTCAATGACAGAAATTCAAAATGGCGTGACACGTTCGCCTTGAATTCTTTTACATTTTAAGAGTTTTTTATACGCTGAGGAAGCTTATTCCACAATAGAGCTCCAGAAGCTGAGAATGCTTTCTATCCCAAGTCAGATGAACGGTAATAACTAAGACAACACTCCTTCGATTTGGTTTTTTGTTCGTAATACTGGGAAGAAGATATTTTACAACGTCTGCTTTACTATGAGGTAGGTAGAGAGACGACAACACTTGTTGGGCATTCTGGATGGGGAATCTTTCTGGTATTGGGGTCTAGCCAAGTTTTTAAGAGAGGGGTCGCGTGATCGCGTTTCTCGAAATTAACATTGCGCATAACTTTGGCTGCAGAGTCCATACACTTTTACAATTATTTTTGAAAATATTGAGGTAAATCTCCCCAGACCAGGCTGCAGTAGTCCAAACCCGATAACACTAAAAAGTGAATCCTTAATAATTTAGTTTCTTTGACAAGTATGTTCTTAATGCGATGAAAAAACATTAAGGCCGTGCTAATTATGTTGCAGACAGAGCACCAGTACTCTAAAAGCTTCACTTGAAATCTCAAAAAGATATACAATGATTTAAATCAAAAAATAGCTTTCCTTCTCCTGTCTGATCTCTCCAAAACGTTAGACTGGGTTAAGCATAAAAACTCATGCAAAAAATATCGAATCTCAGAATACGCACAGTGGTTTCAAAGCTACCTATAAAACCGCTCTCATGCAGTGTGCGTGAATAACAAAATGCCGCTTTTCACACCGGATAACTTTGACGATCTGTGTGGTTCAATCTTTGGCCAGTTCTTATTTTCTTTTTTTGTTAATGATTTCCCCACCTTGCCGGAAACACAAAAATCTCCATGCAAATGTTGATGATAACCAAATTGTCATAAGTCCGATAGCAGATTTGAAAGAAACACAAGTCAACATTGAAAGCCTGGTAAAGACCGTAAAATCGCGGTACGACCAAAATGGCCATATACATTTCGCAAATAAAACGCGTTGCATCGTTTTTGGATCAAAGGATGTGATCAAAAAATCCCAAAAATTTATGCTGACGTTTGGAAGATTAAATCTAGCCAGTCGAGAGCGTAAAAAGTCTTGTTGTTTGGTTTGACAAAGTTATGACTTTCAAACCCCAAGTGAAAATAATACGAACTAAAATTTGTGAAATCTAAATGTTTTTTCGTTATGTTAAAAACACACTTGACTACACACCTAGATTATTGGAGTTATCATGTTTGGACTACTGAAGTCTAGTTTGGGCACACATACTTCTACATCTTCAAAAAGAATTCTAGAAATGTATGGGCTTTGCAGCCAAACTAGCGTGCAAATGTAATTTCAGGAGACGTGATCATGCAACCTCTCTATGATGAAAACTTGGCCTGACCTCAATCCCAGTACAATCCCTCATTCACAAAACTCGACAGGTATTATCGTCTCTCTACCTCACTCAAAGTAATGCAGCCATTGTAAAATTTCTTCTACCTAATATTTCGAACAAATGAACAAATCGGAGGAATGATGTCTTAGTTAGTCACCGTTCAAATGACGTGGGACTAAGCGCTCTCCCAGTTTCTGGGGCTCTTTTGTAAAATAAGCAGTGTTGGGCCCGCAACTTTTGAAATGTTGGGGCGTAACCGCAATTGCAACACCAAAAAAAAAATTGCGACGCAACCGAAAACAGCAACTTTGGAAAAACCAAAGTTGCGATCGCAACCGCAACTCGCAACCGCAACTTTTTAATTATTAAATATAATTTTAATTAAATATTGTTCAATTCATTTTACGTACATATTGCTATGAACAAAAATTATGTTTAGATATTCAAAATAGTACATTGTTTTACTAAAAAAAATTAATAGATCGAGTAAATGTGTGGACTAGAATTTAATGAAATATCAAGGTACTGAAAGAAACGATTCATTTGTAAATATAGCTTGAAAAATGGAATGAATTTAATTTTTAATAATAATGAGGTTGAAAAGGCACCTAGCTAGTAGCCATATTTTCATAGGAGATCTGGATATATATTGCAAAAAAGTGAGAAAGAAAGAAACGTTTCATTTGTGAAAACAGCATGAACAATAAAATGAATTACATTTTCTAACAATAATATTGAAAAGTTTCCTAGCTAGTAGCTATATTTTCATAGGAGTTCCGTATATATCGGAAAAAATTAGGAAACAGAAAAGTGCAGAACATTTGTACAGCCTACATATATATATGACGCATAAAGAAAAACCATGCATATGCTCTTGTAATACATGATATTCCTCTGCTTTTTGTTGTTTAAACAAAACAAACATCGGCATCTTAGGATGCTTTGTTTCCAATCAAGCCTGATACATCTGATCTTAAGCATTGGTTTTTCAGATGTCTTACAACTAACACTATATATAGGACACCATGACGGTTCCCCCGTGAAGCCGGTACCCATTTCCGACACCTGGGTTGAGTGGGGTATTGTGCTTGAGCTCTCCCTTATACCCAACGGGGAAAATCGCCGCTCCAGTGCCGGGATACGAACCCTCGTCTCCAACATGCAAGGCCGACCCCTTAACCACTGTACGTTGTGTTGTGTTCCTCTGTTGTGTTCCTCTGTTATGATTTAATACTGGTTCATGATCTCAACGTGACAATATCAATCCACTCTAATGACGATCAACGTTGCATTTCGAAAATGTTAACATTTCAAAATGTGTGTCTGAAAGCCGAGCACGTCGTGGTCTCAAAATTTCTTTGCCTAAGGAGAACAGTCGTTCGACCGCAGCACTCGATGGTATTGGCGTGTTAAATTGGATGATCGAAGTGACAAATTCACTTGAAGGAAACATCGCCCAGTGAACATCAGGGTGGCTAGTTCTGTTGATTGCTGCCTGTTTCAGCGAATCATTGACTTGTTTCAACGAACTTTTCTTCGTTTTTTATTATCATCCGATATCATTACGACGTTGAAGAAGTCATCTTCGTCATCTACTTCCTCCTCAGTTGAAATACAATTTTCCGATATGTTATTAAGATGGGCGATTAGTTTTTTTGGTATTACCTCCACTCTTTGTACTTCGTTTAGCCATTTTAGCTTAAAATGTGGATGCAGAAAGGACGCCAAGATAAAATCGTCGTTGTGAAGTACATTGGCAAATCGCAACATCTAGCTATGTAGATGTGCCGTATGACACGTAATTTTGCACTTATAACTCACATCATTCTTAATAACATATGTTATATAATGAGTTACATTAAATATACTTATATATTGTATGCAAAGTGTATGTGCATCACTGTATCTCCTAATAATAATAATAAACAGTTGCCTAAAGCGGACTAAACAGTATGGTTTAGTTTCAAATGAGAATGAAACGCGCATTAAGTTTTATGGAAGTTAATTAAAAATTAGATAACCATCGGGATGTTGCGGTTGCTAGTTGCGGCCTGACACGTCGAAAATTGATGCGATCGCAACAGATTCGCAACTTTCCAAAAATTGTTGCGGCGCAACCGCAACCGCAGCAGAAAAAGGTGCGATCGCAATTGCGGCCGCAACTTGTTGCGGTGCAACTGCCCAACACTGAAAATTAGCTACTCTGGCGTATTAAAAACTCTCAAACTGTAAGAGAATTCAAGGCAAACGTGGCATGCGGTTTCGCACCTCTGTAGTAGAGGATAACATATTGCAAACATTTTGTTGTTATTTCAAACTAAATGTCTTAAATCTTCGAAATGCCTTAAATCTGTTCACACCTATTTTGAGGTTAGCAATTCAAATTCTGTGAAGCTAAAATGTCTGTACTTGTTCTAGGTACCAAATTTTGCTTAGTTAGCAAGTTCAATAAAAAGCTAAGGGCAAAAACCAAAGATGTCCACATTGTTAAAATTGAATGTTGTCCCATCATGTCCCATCACTTACAATAATAATTATTTTAGCAATGTGAACTTATTTGGTTGTTGCCCCTATCTTTCTTATTATTCAAGCTAATTTTGTACGTTTCTTACTACCCTTGCCGCGTAGACCTCGCGTAGACCTCACATTTAGCTTGTAGATCCATGTGTAAAAATTTTGCGGCTATTTGTAACTGCGATCCTAATCTATCATCGTATTTCTATTTTATCTCATGTGCCCATATTCGGATGTCGTTATAGGGAATTCTGAAAAATGAGAAACGTTAAATACTTGTTATTGCTTTTAGACTGTGGTGTTAATTTTTCTGTAAATTCTGTTCAAAAATTAACAACTAGGTCATTTTTGTGTATTCTGAATCTGTTCATTTTTTTCCTAGTTATTTCTTTCGACTACATTAAGCAATGCAGTGGTCACTTTGATATGGCAGAACTAAATGCTTCATTTATTTGCAAAAAAAAAAAAAGCTGAAAGTCATGATTACATTTGCTTAACGCTCTGCAACTAGCTATCATTAAACGTTTAATCAGAACTAATCAATATTTTAGAAGGTAAATTAATACCCTTGCTTACTGTTTCAAAAAGAAACTTATTTCAATCCCATTGAGCGCCGCAGGTTTCTTTATCCCAAAATGTAAGTAGATGAATAAAAATAAGAGTACTCTATGCTTAGAATTCATTAACATGTCATCTCACTCTTCGTATAATGAATATGCACTAAAATTTTTAGTTCCGTGTATGTTTGTTTATTTGTTCAAGATGTGTGTTTTACAGTTTTTTTCACAAATTAATCATGGCTAATCTTTTCTCACCAGGTACTTGAAAATCATTTAAGACGGCATTTTAGAATGCTTCCCCAGAGTGCCTCATGTGTTTTATTTTCTTCTGTTTAGCTTATAAAGAAGAACTTCCGAAAATTATTCAGCAGTATTTAAAGTGTCTCAAACATCTTGCCATGAATAAAATATTAGAGGAAATATTTGTTCATTGTATCATTCAATGACATAGTTAACCCCTAACACGGCTATTGTACACTTTGTAGGGTTTGTTTATCAATTAAGAATTTTTATATTAAGACAATTTTAAAAGTCAATATGTAGTACCACATATCATGTTTCATATTTTGTTAAATGAATATATTTTTCTTTTCTTGCAAAAATATCCCCCATTATAATACAAATTTATTACATTTATTGCATAAATAATACTGGCATCAAATACTTTACGATAGTAAGCAACGAAAAAAGAATTTTTGTACAATGTGATAACTAAAATACTCTACAAGAGAAGTTTAACAATTGGATAAACATTTACACTGATGCTCTTATTTGAGAGCCAAAGTCGTCAGTGTGGGGCTTTCGTTCCGGACCATAATTCTCTCCAATACACTCACTCGCCTACCACAAACTTGTCCTACTGAATTTTTCAACTGCGAACCAAACTCGTTTAAATGGCTACTCAGAGGTTATTTTAGGATATTTCATGCAAAGTCAACAATGAAGGTATCTCGGTAACTGCCAGCTAGCCATAAGAAAACTACCCATAACGCTAATCAAAATGACAATTACGATCTGCATTCGTGAGCTGATTCCGCAAAGTAAAATTAGCGTAGCGCACACATTCAACCACACTCATTACATCTTGGGGTATTTTCTGCACTTTTTTCCCCTTTTCTTTACGAGCAGCAACTTGAAACATATTAAGCTCTCCTGGCGATGAATCTTTGGTGTATTAACAGCATATATGTTTCACTTACTGAAGCAGTTGCGATATTACAATTTTCAAATATAATACGCAAAGGATGGAAGCACGTGTCTCCACTATTTTGGTAAAAATTGAAAAAAATTGAGTTTCTAATGAATTGTTGATTCACTTCTTCATTTAGCACAATATTTTGCAAAATGTATCAATTTTGAGTCCGGTCAAGATATGTGTATTTTAATAAATTGAATCCAATTTAAGGATGGTTGGGGTATTTTTCAAGCAATTTTGTTTAGATTTGCAACTGCGGATGATAAACATTACCTAGTCGTGTGCACCGACGAAAGAGCACTTTCTTTTCGACTATATACGAAGAAAGTAGCGACGCGTAGCTTGCAGAACCGTGGAATCTTGAGTACTGTTGTGCATGAGTGTTTAATATTGCTGGGAATTCAAGTATGGATGACGGAAGTCGAGCTGGGCGAGGTAGGGGCAGAGGCATGGCGCCAGGTGAGGAACACCGAGGCGATTTACGCAGGCCTCTTTCAACTCCACAGGAACTTACTGCTGCTCTTCAACAACCTTCAAATATGAACTCGAATGTGAAAGTGTTCAGCGACAACCGAGGGCAACCACAATTTTCCAATGAAACGAAGAGTCCTCAGATGACGCAAAACCGCCCTATGCAGCATCAAGGTGATTCTAACATAACAGCACAACTTGCTATGGCTAACCAGCAAGTTCAGTCATCACCCATAAATTTATCTGCTTTGCAGCAGCATATAGCTAGCCAGCAGCATATAGTCAACCAGCAGCAAATGGTCAATCAACATCATTTGGCAAATCAGCAGTTGGTGAATCAACTTCAGCTTGCTAATCAGCAGCAACAGCAGCAGCATCTTGCTAGTCAGCAAATGGTGAATCAACTTGCCAGTTTAGCTTCATATGCTAATCAACCACTTGTCCAGCAGCAGCGTTCCCATGGAGCTCAATCTCCTCAAGTTTTCCCTGTTGGAATTGCTACAGGAAATGTATCTCTAATACAGCAATATATGGATCCTCAAAAAGCTCATGAATATGAAGAGTTGAAGAAAAAACAATTTCAGTTGGAACAACTGAAACATCTTGCAGCTCAAAGTAATGCACAAGAACAGCAAAGGCTCCAATATCAAAGACATCAGCAGCAACAGAAGCTGCAAAGTCAACATGCATCTGGCTTAGAAATTGAGCAAAAATTAGCTTCACTTCAATTGCAGAATCCTGATGCTGTATTCTTGCAACAGTCACCTCAGCAACAACAACAGCAGTTTATTCAACAACAACATATAGAACTTCAGAAGCAACATCATCAGCAGATTCAGCAGCAGTACCACCATCAGCAACAGTTTCATCAGGCATCATTGAATGCCATGCAAACTCATGGAGGTATTGAACTTAGTTGAGTCTTTTCTGCATTATCCATTTAGCAGGCAAGTTTATTCATGCAGAGTTGCCTGATTATTGTCATTAAATACAAATTGATGATTTAATCAAGTTTTAAATTTTTTTCTAATGATTATTCCAGTGCAAAGTTCTATAAATGCTATAATCTTGTGAAATTAAACAAATTTGTAGTAAAGCAAAATTGAATCAATTACAGTATCAGTGTAAAAGTATATTTTCTATTTAATCTACCATTTCATTGATTGTAAACTATGACAATAGTGTAAAGCCTGTCTGTTACAAACATATTAGTATATGTTCCACACTGCAAAATTTTTAAATTGCCATTTTTGAAGATTAAAAAACAAGTGGTTCTTAATAATGGAGATTTAAAAATATAATTCATTCTATTAGACTGTAATATTATGATTGGTAAATAAAAAATATGAAATATTTACCTACATCTTACAATCTGTAATCAAACTAGTTAAATGTAGTTCTATTGTTCCAGTATAATTAAGGAAAAATTAAGAATTTTTGTGTGTTTGTAATTTTTATTGTCTATAGGCATAACAGAGTCCATTAGATTTTCTTCTTTCATTTGATCAATGAGACGGTTGATAAGTTCATCTGCAAATAACTTCATCTGAACTTACATTGCAAATAAAAGCAGGCTTTATATCTGTTCACTCTCTTCTATTAAGTGATAACATACTAATATCATTGGATTAAATTTATTTCTTAATTATTGCAAAACTTTGAAACAATGAACAATGGAACACTTCAAAAACTGTCATTTCTTTCAGTACTTACTATATTCAGATAAATGATTTTGATAAAATTTCCATTAGATTCTTGAATGGAATGTTATCTGCCACTGCTGATTCCTTCATGCAGACTGTTAGGATGTGGTTGCATATTTTGTGGTTTGTGTGCAGACAATGAAGAACAAGAATGCAGTGCTGAGCTATGACACAAAAAGGTCTAGTTCATACATGATGGTGATCAAGCTTCAATATTTTCCCTCTGAATCAGCCATATCGTCAAAAGGGGCTTCTTTGAGTGAATCTTGAATAACTTCTTCCAATGAATACCTACAGTGATAAAAAAGTTAAAGATTAGTTTTTATTAAAAGCTATTAGCTTCAAATCCAGTTGTATTAATTTATTTTACATCTAATGTACCTTTATATATATGTATACATGGTTGTAAAACTTAAACTTTTCGGTTCAGAAGGGTATTACTCTTGTAAATAAGGAAATTAGTGCTCTCAAGGGAAATATAAGTTGGGGAGCTGAAGGATGTGTTGGCTTTTTTGTGTTGAAATGCAACAGATTTTTGTATGGTGTGAGTCATCTGTTTTTTGGTTAACTGCTGTTCCTATTTTCAGCATCTATTACATTCTTTTTTAAATATTTTTGTTCCATGAATTTACAAAAGAAAATAAATTTATGCAGGGTATAGGGGAACACACTTAATTTGTACTAAATGATGACTTTCTGCTTCATCTCTTGGGAACCACTTTTAGCTAGAAAGTACTTAGAGTGGCTGAACTTGTAATCTAATCTGAGACAATTTCAATGGACATTTTAAGCCTTTTTCTACAACTTATGAATAATTTACAAGCTCATTTTTTATTGTCTTGATTGTGTATGAAACTGAGCAAAACTTGTGATCCAAGTTACGTTCTGGGCAGAGTCTTCTGGGCGGAGTACCTTGTCAGCAGATGCTGCCGAGTTTGTGCCTCGCTTCTCTGCCAGCAACGGCCAGCATTTGGAGGCTGCAAATGGTCCTCCGAAGCTAGGCAGTAGCATCCTGCCGCAGCACGGCAGCGGCCATGTGGTTAGTAGCACACGCGACCTGTTGTGTTTACTGGAGCTATCTTGGTGTTCATGTGTGTAGAATGAAGGCCAATTTATTACTGTCAGCAGGACTGATTCTGCATGTGTGCGAAGGTATAATAATTTTATACTTTATGCACTCAAGTATGTTTATGTGTGTGTGAGAATAGTTTGGTATTCCTCTGAAGCTTTTAATTGTATATTATGAATTATTATGTGGGTTTAATAACATTAACATATTACTTTGTTTACCAACATTTTGATGCAAATCATTGTTACATTTTTTGTCAGGTGTGAAACTACAGGGTCTCTCAACAAATGTACTCACACTTTGAATGACAAGAAAAACATTGTTTATGAACGTAGAATTGAATGGAATGGCTTTGAATACAGAAGACAAATGTAATTCAGGAATCATAGTCATAAATATTCAAACTGATGACAATTTTTGTCCAGACAACAATGATAATGCACACCAAGCGATTTGCAAGCATCACAAAACAGGTCATTATGAATATCACAACATTATTTTTAAATTTCAACATCAATTGTTCTTGGTTTGGCGCGATAAACTTTTTCTTTGAGTTATCCCTACAAAAAAGTCCATGGGCATCCAGAACTTTTCTTGTTGATGTTCTGGATGGTTCGATTTGCTTTAAATTTGTGTCTGGTGCGAGCAATGGTCCGGCGCTTTGGTGGCAGTTTTGCAAATTCAGTTCTGAATCGTCTTTTGCATTTCAATTGCATTTTAGGTTTTCCAATAACATTTCAGGATAAACTTCCTCTTCTCCGAGCTAAATTGATTTCCTGTCATTCTGTGATGAATTAAAATACACCTTCAATTAAAAAACGGCAGCATGTTTGTTAGTGACAGTTAAAGTGCAAGTACATTATTTTTTAGACACCTTACATTGCTAAACAGTTCTCCTTTCATTTTAGTGGTATTAGGGATAGCAAAAAGTTCTGTCCTCCTTTATTTTACCAAACTTTAAACAAATGAATAAGTTCAAACAGCTGTTTTCAAGACCAGATCAGATGTCATATATTCAGTTAAACTTCACATTTAATTGTATCTACTCCAGTTGATATTTTAAACACATCTATTGCTGATGGAAAAGAAAGTTTTCAAATTGAATAATATGTGTCACTGCTTATGTGAATTCCACAAAGGCATTAATCTAACAATTATGATGAAAAACATGAATGCTGTCTATCCAGATGGTGTGAGTGTTAGAAACTGCCATAGATGGGTTTTGAAATTTAACGAAGGCAATTTTGATTTTACTGACGAGCCTTTGGATGATGAACTTTTGAAAGCTGGAGTGGGAGGAGATCCTCCACAAACAATGAGAACATTGTCCCAAAGACTTGATGCATGTTGGTCTACTGTTCAGGAGCATGTGAAAAGGATAGGAAAGGTTTATAAAGAGGGTGTGTGGATTTCGCATGAACTCCCCAAACAACAAAGCAATGTGGGCAACAATCAAAAACTACCTTATTTAAATTTCAAAAACCATCTACGGGAGTTTCTAACATTCACACCTTCTGGACGCCCAGAATTTGTTTTTCACTGCTGGAGTAGATTCAATTGAATGTGTAGTTTAAATGAATATCTGACCTTGATAACAGCTGTTATGACTTATTTATACATTTAAATTTTGGTTTAAAAAAAAAGACAGAACTTCCCAACACCCCTAAATATATTCAGACAAATGATGTGATATTCATTTTAGGAATGAACCAATTGTTACTTTGTCGAGTGAATGAATAATCTACTCAGCGAGATACAGTTGTATCTATGGAAATTAATGCTTCTAGGAGGAAGATGTGAGGTCCTGAGCTGAAGCGATGGTGGGCCTTCCTTTTGTTAGAATAGAATGGGTTATTGTTTTACTGCAGACCATCTTTCTTCCATTCATTGTTGTCTCTTTTTCAGTAACTCTGACTTCCATCTTCAACTTTTACCTCGTTTTGAAAACTTCTTCCCTACCTTACTTTCTCTATTCACAGGGCGGCATGTGTGGAAACACACCTTATGCATAGATTCCTCATTCACTTTATTCCATACTAAATGGTGCTTTCCTCCTTCCTTGTGATCCTTCCTCCTTCCTTTTGGTCCTTCCTCCTTCCTTTTGGTCCTTCCTCCTTCCTTTTGGTCCTTCCTCCTTCCTTGTGGTCCTTCCTACTTCCTTTTGGTCCTTCCTCCTTCCTTTTGGTCCTTCCTCCTTCCTTTTGGTCCTTCCTCCTTCCTTTTGGTCCTTCCTCCTTCCTTGTAGTCCTTCCTCCTTCCTTGTGGTCCTTCCTCCTTCCTTGTGGTCCTTCCTCCTTCCTTGTGGTCCTTCCTCCTTCCTTGTGGTCCTTCCTCCTTCCTTGTGGTCCTTCCTCCTTCCTTGTGGTCCTTCCTCCTTCCTTGTGGGCCTTCCTCCTTCCTAACCTTTGTTGTGGTTAGAGAGGCTTGAACTAACTTATCTAATTAATCTGTCCATCAAATATAAGAGAGGCGCGCATTTTGGAGACAAGTGTGCAGTTACTGAGCTTCATGTGAACGTTAGAGCTACTTTTCATGTCTCAATTATCTATAGCTTTTACATGGTATCAGTATCTTAAGATCTTTACAAGTTTCACGTTTCAAGACCATAAATTTTGGACACCCTAAGGTATTGACATGTCTAACATGTCTAAATTTAGGTGACTTTAATTGTTTGGATTAAATATATCGTTTCAGTGAAGAATAGCTTGGTCAATAGTTCTGTATTTTATAATAAACTTAGCAATACAATGTTTCTAGTTCACAGTTAGATATTCATGTTAGTAATATGAATAATAGTTTTGCACACTGTCTCTGATAGCTTTGACTTGAAGGAATTTCTTTGAACAGATTTACCTGTAAAAAGTAGTGACTGACTTTGAGAATAATCTTCTTTTCACATTTATTCTTGTACTTTGTAGGTAGGCACTGCCTAAGCAAAAAATATACACCAATAGTTTTCTTAATAAATGACATTGAAAAATTGTCTATGCAAGTTTTCAGTTTGTTCACTTGAAAATCAAATGAATAAATAAATCATTTATCTTGATATGCATAACATTTTGGATATATTTTTAATGTCTTCATATTAGTAACACAAATTCATGTTTCAACTAGAGAATAGATCTAAATTGTGAAATTGATTGCGCGTTGCTGTTGTAGGTTCTTATGCGTACTGTGATGTGTTGCAGAGCCTGATTCAGATCCAGCCCGAGCTGGCGTGCCACCCCGTGGTGGTGCAGGTGGACACGGCCGTGGTGCAGCTCTCCAGCAACCCCAGCAAGTGAGTGCCTGCCAAATACTTAGGTTTGTGTCTTTCTTCTTGGTTTAAACCCAATCCCACCTTGAGTTTTACCTACTTGGGACATACATTGAACCCTTTGTGTACCAAAACTCGCACAGTTTTGGGAAAGTTTTCAGGAATAAATGTTGTCAATACCTGGAAATATCAGTGAAATTGCCCTAGCAAGTTTTTTCCGCTTGTGCAGGTGCTTCCTTCTTTTTTGAATTGAAAAAAAATGTTCCTTTGGAAATGTATGTTTAGCAAGACAAATCTTCAACACCAAAAATAAAAATTTAGGGTAAAATAACAATTAAGTTTATGTCAAAACAAATCAGCAAACCAATGTACGTATGAAGAAACTTACTCAAGTTGAATAAAGAAGGTATTAAATGAGTTGCACAGACCATGAAGTTTAAACTCACAGAAAATCAGTTGTAAATTACATGTGCAAGGCTTTCGGAATTTCTAAAAGCATAGTTATATGAATGCTATTAATTGCCCTAATTTTGTCATTCAGTTCTAAATATTTCCCTACTAGTTTAATTACCTTGAAATTTGTCAAGAGCCCTAAACTGGAAGAACTAGCCAACTTGGCCCTGGAGTTACGATCAGTAGACGATGGGTTAATTTTCACGTGTAGGTAGCTCTTTGGTGTCGCGCTGCTGATCTGAATGAGGAAACATTATGCTGCAAGATTTATGATATAAATTGTTTATTAGCAACTAAAAGACCAAAAAACGGGTGAATTTATAATTTTTAAAAATGTTCACACAATTTGCTCAGTGACCTCTAGATGTGGATTCCCTGAATTTTCATTGGAAGGTGCTAATGCTAATCATAGTTTGAGATGGTAGCACAGTCAGTGTAATCCTGCACATTGGGAGTTGGATAGAAGAGAGAGTCCAGGTTAGAGGGTATTTTCTTCAGAGTTTTATTGTGTTTAATTAGGTTTCACACGTTTTTCACTTTTTCATAGTTTGAAGAAAAATCTACCGATTAAATTTAAATGTTCTATAAAGCATGTTGTATTTACAACTTCGGTGCAAATCTCATCAGCTTACGACTGCATTTGGTTACGAGGAGGAAGCAGGCTAAATTTTGTACAAGTTCAAAAGTAGAAGAACCGAGCTATGATTGAAATTGTTAGCAAACCATACAATACAGAGAATGTATTTGTGCGTCTTGACTCCTCTCACGTCAATTGGCCGAGAAGGTTGAAGAACAACTGAGCCGAAATGCAAAATTGAGCTTTCTATAGTTAAATCAGTTCACGTCTTATTAACTCATGATACTGTATAATACCATATTTCTCATCAAAACCATTACAATATAATTCCAGCACTGGAATATAGATTATGCAAAATTGATTACAAGTGGGAGAACCATCCAGGCCGTGCACAGGCTCTTGATGCCTGCAGCCTTTTCAAAGAGCTCAGCTCATCCTGCTCACCTTGAGGATTTAACTCAGTAAACTTCATTTGTTAGAATGATCGGTATTATTACTGGGATAAATATTTTTGTCCCTCAGAATTCTTTCAAATTTAAAGTACATGGAGAAGAGTAAGACCAGTGATTCCATGGGTCTTGAGAATTTGTCCCTAGTTTTCAGTATTTTTATGATTGTTTTTCAATTTCAAGCCCTCTAACTTCTGGCCTTCTTAAAACGAGATTTATTTCAACTGACTAAAGGGTTACAGTATTATGGGTTAACAGAAGACGTAAACTGATTTGACTGTAGAAAGCTCAACTTTACATTTTGTCTAAGCTGTTCTTCAACCTTCTCCTAAAGGAAGTAAGGAAAAAGGAACAATTTATCATATAATCATCAAATATCATTCTAAACTCCAAGGACACAATTTTCCAGTTAAAAGGATGATAATTAGGGAAAACAGTTTAGCACACAATGTTTTAATGTGACTTGAGATTTTTGGGGACACTGTTTTAAAAAAATATAACCTAACTTGTGCATTATGGACACACTGTGTGCGGGGAAGTTATCCGAACATGTTTGTAACGTTCCCCCTGAAGTGGATGCAACTAGTGTATCATGGGTATTAGCACTCCAGGGCTAAAATGTGAGGTCCTGACCTGAAATTTGAGTACGCTTTTTTTTCTTGAATGAAGTAGATTTATTGTTTTGTTAAAGGACGTTTTTTTTTCAGGGCACTGATGTCCTGTTTTTTAGTAACTTTGACTTTCTTTTTTTACTTTTATCTTTTTTCATAAACTTCCTGACTTACTGCCTTCATCTATGCGCATGGGATCTTGTGTGTGAGAACATGCCTTGTGAAGAAATTCTGCGTTTCCTTCACTCCGTACTAAATTGTGCCCTGATCATTCCTCTCATTGGAACTCTTAAGTTGTGGTTAGGGAGGCTTAAATTAACTTACGATCTATCTTTTGACGCTTCATTTACCTCGTATAGTGTGTAATAACTAATAGCTAAATCTTTTAATGCTTCATTTTTCTTGTGTAAAATATAATTATTTATTGAGTCTGGTCAAGATTCAAAGTTCAGATATGCTAAATAATTGGAACTAGAAAAAATCCGGAAATAAGTGCAGCTGCAACAACTTCAAGAGCAAAAATTGTTGGAAGACAGTCTGCTGTTATCCCTAGGAACCTTTCTTCTTACAAATTTCTAATTCATGTAGTACGAAAATTAGAATTTCTGACAGATTTAGGTTGTATTAGTTGAACTTGGGTTGGGCTAAATTCTCTTATGGCTGTGTAACTCCTTAAGGTAGTGTGCTGTGATAGGGTGTGCTCTTGTGGTTGTATCCTTATCTCAGATTTCAGCTGAAGTGAACATCACTCTCATGCGACCAATTTGTTGTGAAATTCCTTTATAAAAAGTGGGGAGCATTCCTTGTTCTCCTGAAGGGAGAGTGTTGTGAATTCGTTCGTTATGCCGTAGGAATGTCGTTTCTGTGTCTCCTTTGGCTAAGCTATATGACAAGCTTGCAAATATAGCGTGCAGTTTGAAAATGCCTGCATATTTGTACCAGGTACGACTCCATTGCTCCCCAGCTGACTCGGCTGCTGTCGTGGCAGATAGAGGAAGAGAATCTCATGCGTGAGGTTGTCACTGTCATTTTTGAGCAGGTCAGTTTTCTTCAATACGCTACTAATTTACCTTCCATGGTTACTGATTCATATCACACATGTTCTGTAGTAGGTTAATTTGAGAAAAGGGGAAAAATTGTATTATTTTAATAAGGTGTAAATTATTGATATGCATGTCCAGTTTATGTTTTTTATAAATAAATTTCCAAAAGTAAGCTACATTGCGTCTAATCACAGATGTAAGAACAGTATTTTTCTGTCCTCTCCAGCTCGTTTAGAGAGAGGTCTCGAGTTAGTCTGGGGTTAGATTCAAACGTGCGGAGAGGGGGTGTGTTTTCTTTCTCACAAAAAGCGAGAAATAACGCTTACCGTAAGATAGTGAATGCTCGGAGTTGTAATTAAAGGAAACAAAGAACACAAGAGAGTTACGTTGACTTGGGAAACGAGCAAGAATATTACGCACAGGTGAAATATATTCTGATGAGAGGTAGTAAAAGTTGAATAGTTGTAAATGAGCGAGAGCAACTCGTACAAGCTGTGCATTGTATGTATATGTGATGTGGAGAAAATAACGAGTAGCAAATAATGTGTGTTAACATCAGGATACGGCGGAGCAACGTTCCGAAACTGAGGAGTCGGGGAATTGTGGTGAATGCAGAAGTCTGTGAGCAATTTAGGGAGTATGGCCTGTGAGGCTTTATCTTATCGTACAAGAGGGGGTAGTAATCATAAGAAGTGGTAAATGATGGCGCAATAGGATATTATATGATTATTCTGAAATTATACGAGAACACTAAAGAAAATTAAATTGATTTAGTTAAACTACTCAGGAGGCATAAGACAGGCTACAGGTTTAGGTTAGTTTTCATTTTCCTATGAAATGGAGACTGGAGCTTTCCGGAGCAATATTTTTGGGTTACCTCAGCTGTAGGGTAGGTAGGCTTTAGAAATTTTTCATCGTTTGGACCACTTTCTTTTTCCTGTGTCCATGCTTTCTTTGCTATGTCGTCTTTATATTTGCTTCCTCTTTCTCTCTAACTAGCTGCTTCAATGCGCAAAGTGTCCTGTCTGGGAATTCGCCTTGTAAATAGATTAACTTTTTCCTATAGTCCATACTAGATGGTTCCTCCTTTCTTTCCCGTCTTGATATCACCTTTGTTGTGATTATGGTGTCTAGATAGTTATATTATTATTAGAGATTTATAAGAGAACAAGCCGTGAAGGCTATACATGTGAGTGCATTGTATTTGTGTCCGCAATTCACACATGAAATTTCTGTGAACATATTCTGGGCTGGGTTTAGTCAAGTTGTTGGCAAAGCAATTCCCTGGAATAGAAAGTGGTTAAGGTGGTTTAGCGGTTGTTGAGTCTGAGCGTAGGTAGCAACGCAGGGCAGTTGGGGAGGATGAGGCAGTGGCGGAGTCAGTGATTGGTGCGATGGACTTTGAAGAAGCAATTGCAGTGAAGTGCGAAAGTGCTCTGGAGTAAAAGTACTGGAGCTTGAATTAGCGTGTGGCTGAGCCCGTGACACAGAAGCAATGTAGTTCGGGTATTGCATTGCCCGGCAGAACTGTTATAGGGCTTGTGTCACAGGGAGGGTTCATTTGTACCCTCTGTGTGCGTGTGTAATTATGTGTGCGTATCAGTACTCTCTAGGTTGAGCACATTAAGGTTGAAACACTGTGATCACTACTACACAATAAGTTAAAAGATTTATTTTACAAATTAACGATGATATTGGGGTAAATATCGGATCAATTCCGACATTTCTCGGTCTTGGTTGTGTTTCATATAAGAAGCCTTTTCACTTGATGTTATGGGTCTGGTTTCAGGGCGTCGGCGAAGCCAATTTCCGCTTTACGGGAGGGAAGCTGTGCGAACATCTCGTCAAGAACGTCGCTCAGCAGTACAACGGGCTGAGCTTCAAGAGCATCTTGCTGCATCGGTAAGCCTTCTGTTGTGTGGGGCTCAGCTGGTGAAGCTTGCTGGAACATTATAATTTGACATTGTAGGATGGGAGATCTTGTATTCACTTGATTCTTTGCTTGATTTTCATCTCGTTAACACTTTGACTGCGACGTGCACCACCGGTGGTACACGGAGGTAATTTTCATAATGCCGCAGATCGACCAGTTAGTTGCAAATTCAATTTTCATAAATACTTAATCAAAGCTAAATGAAAGCACGATACAGTTCATGTTTGAAATTTTCAAAATAGTTTACTACAATTGACTTCAAATTCAAGTTTGGTTTTGAGGTTAATATTTAGTTGCCGCAGTCAAAGTGTTAATTAAGAATGCAGTCGGTTGTGCAGCAGATATTTCACTTACAAATCTTCGTACTTCTGTTGAATGCATTCTTTAGTTTTGGTGTCACTAAGATGTTTCTTGTCGCTGTTAAGACATTCTGATCATACCCCGAGGATAATCCTCCGTGTCAGAACAAAAGACACCAGGAAATAGCAAACCTATGACGAGTCTAGTGACATGATATCCTGGCTCAATGAATTTCATTTTGATGCTCGCTAAACATGGTACGTCTTCCGTTCGAAAAATCATTATTTATAAAACAGAAGCTGTCTACTGACCTCTTCATTGCGGGGGTTGTACTGATAGGTCCGCTGAGCAAGACCGTCTCAGTTCTGGTAGCAGAGAAGGTGTTAATGCATGTAGGTCTTATCTCAACTTAGTGTCGAATGTTAATTGTTCCTCATAAGAATGGGCATGAGCTGTCCAGATAAGGTTGCATAATTTCTGTCATTTGGTTCTAATGCGTGACACTGACTATAGATCACACTCATTCTGCACACAGTACACGCCATCTATTTTTAGCATCGTAACACACTTCTTCAGCGTTTGTTCTTTCCGCTGTTTCCCGGCTTATATTTCTTTGCATATTGATGATCCAGGGTGTCTACTAGGTAGTAAAGTAGTAAAAAGTAGTAAAAAGTAGTAAAATTTGGAAAGTAGTAAAAAAAAGTAGTAAAAAGTAGTAAAATTTGCCTCAAGGTAGTAAAAAATTATGAAGTGGAATAATTCTCTGAAAATTTCAAGTAATGTTACATATGTATATAGAGTATAAAGATTCTTTAAAAATTAATTTCTCCCATGATCAGAAATTTGGCTCAGTTTATGGGAAATATTCCTGTAAAGCGTGATGTAATTTTAGGATTGGAGGACACAAAATAGAAAAAAGTTTCAAAATTTTTGCAAACGACTGAAAAAATAGTTCACTTTTTCTTCTCACTTAGTTTGATCTGAAAGTTATCAAGTTGTTTTATGATGAAAGGTTCATAAATTGAGCCATTTTATTAACAAACTATTAGGAGAAAACAATAAAAAATGGCTTTTGCCTTGATGCGGTAATCGAGGTTTCATAAATTGTATAACTATAAATTAAAAAAGTGTAATACCAGTGATGATGCATTGTTGAAAACACTTTTATTAGTGTGCACATACATTGAAATACAAGCTTAGGAACTTGTGATATCAGGGATTAAAA
>JACJUY010009027.1:5796-17075 GCA_014220935.1 Platorchestia sp. MABIK | reverse complement strand
TTCCAACAGCTACCACTCTCGCAACCCTATCATCTTTCACGTTCAGCAGTTCCTCAAAATACTCCGCCCATCTCTTCCTCACATCACAACCCTCCACTAGCAGCCTACCATTTGCATCCTTCACTCTTGCCTTGGTCTCCACCTGTCTTTTCCTAATCCTCTTCACTTCCTTCCAGAAAACCTTCCTTCTCTCCATGAAGTCCCCTCCCAACTTCCTCCCCCACTCCTCATCTGCTGCCCAATTTTCTCTCCTTACCATTCTTTGCACCTCTTTCTTCCTCTCCTTATACTCTTCGAAATTTTGCTGGCCGTGCAGCCACCTTTCGAACGCCCTCCGCTTTCTTCTCACAGCCGCTCCTATTTCTCCATTCCACCATTCACTCCCCTTTCTAATTCCCCCACCAACCTTCCTTACCCCACACACTTCCCTTGCACATTTTTTCCCCGCATCTATAAACAGCTTCCATTCCCCTTCCACGCCACCAATCTCACTTACCTTCACCCTCCCATACTCTACTTTCATCTTCTCCTGGTACTCACACTCACGCTCAGGATCATGCAACTTGCTCACATTTAACACCTCCCTTCCACTCCTCCTTTTAACACCTCCCCACACACCATTTACTCTCAACTTCCCTTCGACCAAGTAATGATCCGATATCTGTATTACAGATATTATAGCTGTATTACAGATATTTGAAAATGATTTCGAATATGAAGCGTTCAAAAATAAACTTGCCTAAAATTTCAAAACAAATGACCAAAATAAATGAAAAATTAAATTCCTGCAAAAAAGAACTGGTGCAGTCTATGATCCAGTTACTCACCTCTCACAAGTCGAAATTTGGTCTTTGTTGAATACTAATTAAACAGGCCACCATCAGGTATTTCGTCATCGTCAACCTCATAATGAATGTTGAACAGGGGACAAAACATCTCCAGTCGGCTAGTACTATCACTGAACAGAAGGCCGTTCTCCTTGAACTTTTTAACAGCTGCTGACAACAACTCTTCCTTTTTATTTACTTTAATGAGAAGCTTTCGCTCTTGATATTCAACCACATAATGTAATGCAGCCATTATGCTTCACTTGGAGGAAGAATGAAATGCTGATGAAATAGAGTATATTAGCCATTGTCTCTTAGGTACATTTATTGTGGTAAAAGTGAAATTTAGTTAGATTGCGGAATTAGATTTTTCGATTGAGCTTTTTTTTAATGTGTAAGCATGGTGGTGGAGTGAAAATTGAATAAACTGACATGTCAACAACAAACCAAAGAGAGTCATTAAGATATAAGAGGCTCTTTATTCCAAAGAATTTTAGGTTATTTTTTTAAAATGTTACTACAACATCGCCTCTCTCATTTACCAAGGTTTAACATATGAGAGTTATTTTTTATTTACAGAGTAATTTTTTAAATCAGCATTATTGCTCTGTAGCTCTTTTTAAATCATTTCGATTGATATATTTGCCATTCCTGTAGCTTCAAAAGTCAGGGAGGGGGTTATATCTTAATACGGCAAGCTAATTAGCTGATGACTCAGCCGCCGGACTGAAAACAAATACTCAGTCACATCATCGTAATTTATCACTAAGTGATAGAATGTTTCGTTTGAGTACGAAACATCTCAAGCAAGTCCATGATTGCACTCTCTTGTTATTCCCGTAGAGGAACACTCAAAACTGACTCTTTAGGGGGGAAGGGCGAGATCACCCATCCATTGGTGTGAGCAAAGGTCACGCAAGTGCGCGTCTTCTACCCCGTCTAGGAGACGAGCCAATGCACGTACTTGAGACCAGGGTTGCAGGGTCGGAGAAATAAATTTGCGGCTCCGACTCCACGTTTTCAGAATTTTTTGACTCCGACTCCACCTTTCCAGAATTTTGCGACTCCGACTCCACCTTTCCAGAATTTTGCGACTACGACTCCACCTTTCCAAAATTTTGCGACTCCAACACCGATTCCAACTATTCACAATTTTGTGACTCCAACTCCAACTATTCACAATTTATAAGATGAATATTTTATTTCTTGATGGTTGCAGGTGTTGCATCCTGTTCATGTGTTTATTGTATTCTTTATTTACGAACGACTTTTGATTTGACAAGAGAATGTTAAAAAACAAGTTTTACTAATATGTATATCTACTAGTGTATGTAATCTGTCAAAAATGACAGTATTCGATGGCTTCAATTGAAAAGTCTCAAGTTATCAATGGCAAACAAATAGATCCATCTCAATAGCACCCGCAATTAAAATATTCCTGTACTTGTGCACTGGTGAAACTGGTATCACAGATACGGTCATGAAGGATCCTAAAGAACGTCACAGACGCACATACCAACCAAACAAACAGCAACTGCGTATTATAATTCAAATTATTATTAGCCAAGAAGTCTTTAAAAACCTTCCCATACCTTTTTACCGCGATAAGCTGCATTTCTCTACAATAGATTCAATTTTCACTGACTATTTTTCACTTATAAACAAAAGTGATCAGATACTAAGTTTTTCATATTATTTAGTAATAACATAGGGGAAATTACGCACAAAAATATGTAATTATTTATAAATTGATGGAGGCACCTGGCGTTTTATTATGTATATATGTGGCTAATTAGCTGAGGACTCAACAGCAAACACTCAATTACACCATCATATTTTATCACTGAGTAATAGAATGTTTCGTTTGAGTACGAAAGCTTTTCAAGCAAGGCCATGAATGAACTCTCTTTCTATTCCCGTAGAGGAACACTCAATACTTACTCGGAATAAGGGGGGAAGAGGTAGGTCACCCATCTATTGGGGCACCCCAAGGTCACGCTAGTGCTCGTCTTCTACCCCGTTTAGGAGACGAACCAATGGACGTACTTGATGGCCAATTATGTCGTTGGATGAGCAAGAAAACTCTTTAGAAGATGAGTTTATAAACCGAAAACCTACCATTATCTGGAAGTTGACCCGAATCGTGCCCTAAAGAGCGTACAGAGGTACTACTATTTATGTGAGCACAATGTATTGGGTACATCAGCTGAGCAGTTGGCGACACATTTAACTGCAAAATTTAACTTGCAGTACATTTACCACTAGTTTCTACATCCTATGTATTAATTGAAGGGGAAATGAACGAAGTAGAAATAAACAGAACGAATTTGTGATGTTTTCAATTACTATTTCCGGTTTCTTGACTGTAAAATATGCATTATTGCTCCCGTGCGTAAATTACATTTCGAACTCGTGTGCATCTCATATATGTGTGTGTAGACCCACAATGACTAGATATTAATGGCAGTATTAGGTAATAAGTATAAATACGCTGTTTCGAAACTCGAACAAAATGGTCAACAAAAACATTGCGTATTTTTAGTTTTTCAGCAAAGTATTTTAACTGAGTTTTGTTTCATTTCGGTTTTGAGCAATAACGAATAATTTTAAGCCAAAATTAGAATCGAAGACACCAAAAAATAGCGACTCCAAATTCGACTCCACCACATCCGAATGAACGACTCCGACTCCACCACATTCTCAAAAAGCGACTCCGACTCCATCATATTCAGAAAAGCGACTCCGACTCCGACTCCCCCCTAAAACATACGACTCCGGCGACTCCGACTCCCGACTCCAACTCCGACTCCGCAACCCTGCTTGAGAACCAATTATATTGTTGGATGCGCAAGAAAATTCTCCAAATGGTGATTTGATAAACCGAAAACCTTCCATTATCCGGAAATTGACCCTAACCGTGTCCTTAAAGTTAAATCATAAATTTTATAATTTTAAACACAGTTCGGCCATCTCTCGATCAAAAAAGCGCATAGACTTACGACTTTGCATCCAAAAGATGCGGAATTAATTCACCATTCTTATAAACAATGTAACTCTATACTTGAAATTGTTGAAATATGACAGTCTTGCAATGATGCAGCGACGTTGCCCAGCAGAAAATAATGCAGGGCTCGAAAGTTACGCTTTCGTAATTACTGAGAATAGCAGTCTAAGACTAATTTAATTAGCTAAGTAAATATGTTCAATCCTATGTTAATTTAAATAATTTTGAATATTGTGATGCATTTTAAACTTGAGCGTTAGTTTTAAGTAATAAGAGAACACAGAATTTAATGTAAATGATTGAAATAGAAATTTGAAAAATAATTGCAATTTAAATTTAGAGTTGGGGAAGTAAAAAGTTGAAAAATGCATCTTCGTGCGGTGCAGAGATGGGGAAGAAATGAAGGCTGAGTGTCTAATACCAGCCGCTAATCGTGGGAGTGGTTTTATAATCGTGTGGGCCTATATATCCGCCACTAGAGCCTAAGCAAAATATTTATTATGTCAGGAACAGTTGAATCCAGCTATTAATGTCTCACCGTTGCCAGGTCTTTTGAACCCATCGACTACTAAATTGGACACTGGAGATCCGAAAAACAGTGTCATCTCTCGACAGGAAAGCGCTCAATGTTTTACTGGTAAAATACTTGTGAAGGGCTTAAGATGTAGGTTTTGTTCTCATTGTTTGGCGTGCTCAAAGCCATGATCTAAACCTGTCGCATTCCTATGAAGGTGACCAAAAATTATGTGATCATTTTTATCAAAGTCTGTGAGGAGAATATTTGTGCCAAATGTTTGAACGACACTAGTCTATCACATACTTAACAATATAAAAGCGATAATTACTGATGCTGAAGCACTCTACGCACGCCCCCAGCCAAAACACTCCATATGCTCTCCTAAAGCACTCAAGGGTCACCACCAATAGACTCCACGCATATCGTCAGCGCACTCCACACAACTCCCGACGCACTCCTCACACACCCGCCAATGCATTCTAAGTTCACTGCCAAAACACTCCAGACTCCCTCTCCGCCAAAGCACTCCCCAGATGGGGGAGGAAACAGCTATGTAAGCAATAACAGTGCCGCGACCAGAATGAGTGCAGCTGTCCTTTCCCAGGACAGAAGAAGAAACCCCTCGCAAGTAGTGGACGATCTCATTGCATGAGCGTCACTACCCCAACCATTATGATTTCACAAGCCTTCATTAAGGCTGGCAGCACCACAAGCACTCAAAGAAAGCAAGCCCTATATCAACATGACCGAATCAGCAAGTGTATGCGAAAATTGCAGCGAATTTCTATCTCAGATAGTTTCTTTACATTCCATCAAAAAGCTGTGTACCAGCAAAGGTTTTTTAAAATAGACGGTATCTTCAGGTCAAAGCTGATCTTCGTTTCCTTGGTAAAAATAATCATTTTAAAGGAATTCAACCGTTAGGGTAGACCGACCATCAGGTAAATAAAAAAAATTAGGTAATCAGTAGCCTTATTTACACTACGTAGCACGTATTTCTACAATGATTGATCGGAATACGGGTCTGCCCTTATTTGAACACGAAAAAATAAAATTTTGAAAATTTTGCTTTGACTCTGTAAATTTGTACCATTTGATTGAAAAATACCCTGGGCCGAATTTGAAGGATATTTTTAATATTTAACGCTGGCTCAATGGACCTGAATTTCTTCCTCCAATTTCTCGCTAGTTAGGTTTCTTTCTAATACTCATTAGCCTGGGTCCGCCCCCCCTATCTCCCCCCTGGATCATCTACAGTGGGTATTAGCTGGAGTTGTGTTGCTCATCCTTTGTTAGACTGCTACCAAAATCCTCGACCAAGGCAATGGCTCGTTCAGCGTGGTTATTAGTGACAGCTGTAATGCGCTGACAAACTTTTTGCAGCACTGAAGCTCGGATTGTGCTTCCACTGAACTGCTGGATGTTCGAGAAAATCATCTTGGAGATGCAAGTTTTTAAAAAGAAGTCTTGATTTCTTAGCCGTAGAGTCAACTAAAGTTTTCTCATGAATCAGTACTTGTCGATAGTTGCACGTTTCAGTAGCTTTTTCTCACCTTTTTCTTTCATAGCTGTAACCATTTTGACCTTGACGTTGGCGTCCAAGTCATCATCAAACAACGCCAAAGCAACCAACTCCTCAGGAAGGTACCACAGTTGGCATGCAATCTTCTCCACCGTAGCGTTGAATGTGTCGGTGTCAATCATGTGGTACATCTGACATGGCTTTAACAACTTCTGGTCCTTTATCGGGGTTTTTGAAGCAATGCATACTGTTACCCACGCTTCAACGTGGATACGGGAAATGAAGATGCAGAGTTCTCACAATCCTCGATGCTCGCGGGCTGTCAGCTGAAACTGCGAGCGAAATATCCAGACTTTGAAGGTGTAGATCACTTTCGCCATCCACCGGGCGTGGTTTTATGCTCCGGGAGTTGCAAAGTGGATGCCTCGAGGAGGTACAGCTCCAAAGAAGATGATTGTTAGTTCGAGGAGTTCTCTGTAGTCATCTTTGGGCTGAGTAATTTTGACAGCCGTCTCTAAGATCTCCACTATCTCATCTTCGAAGTTGACCACAGCGTTGGCCTTGCAATCATCAGTTGACGAGTCTTCATATGTGGTCTTGTCGATGTTACGCCACCTTTTTTTTGAAACGCTTGAATACTAGAACATCTGGAGCAGATGAAGTCCCCACGGCTTGAGAAAAGGATGCTTCAGCAATCAAATCCAAGATATGATGGCGACAAGCAAAGTGCAGCAGTTCGTAACCGAGAAGCTGTTTCGAAAGAATGCACGTTCCTTTGTGCTGACCAGTGTTAAAGCTGGTTATGTCGAAGCACGTACCTTTCCCTCTAAATTCCAGTCTTTCAGAACAGAAAAGGTAGCATGAGCTTGTGCTTCTCCTCTCTCCGATAGTAGCTTTGGGACTGCAAGAGCTGTGATTTACCTTTACCTGTCCCTAGCCCAGGCAATCTGTCCACAGTACCAATGGTAGTGAGATCTGGGATAAGCTTCCGATCCCAGTGCACGATGAGGGGGAACTTTGGGTCAAACTTTTCCTCCATTTTTTCCGAGATTGATTTACAATGCTCCTGTCGTTGGCGTCTGATGCTGGATCGTTCAGCGCTAGTGGCTGGAGTGCTTGTCTCAAAGTGCGGACAGTTTTACATATTACCGTGACAGTAGCTCTGTCTGACCATTTTGGAGCAAAGTTGCCTCAAGTTCTGGTAACAACACTTGTTAGTCCCCTTGTTCCGAAGGACCTAGTGTCGTGCAGCTGGTACTTGGGCCCGCAATTAGATCTTCGTGTTCACTAATATTGTCACTTGTGCTGCTTTCTACCACTGCTAGAGACTGCAAGAAATAGGCATCCTCTATGGCTCTCTTCTGCTGCTTCATAGTTTGCGCTTCTCTTTTCCTTTTTCTGTCTTCTTTCTTCTTCAAGCTGACATCTACTGATATTATCGCACCACGACGTCCAGGTTCGTGCTGGGCAATCAAAAATTGCCGGTCTTCCTCGATGGAAATAATCTCCAGCGTATAAGCCAAGGTAAAATCAAATAAGTCCCCAAACGTAACTTTGAAAGCTACTTCTTTACCTATTTGAGTTCCAGTTTGTCTTCCTGCATTCTTTTTGATACTTTTCCACTTCTCATACAGTCCAGTTACTATTTTTATACAATCTTGCTTGTGGCGAGTGGGAGTTCTGGTACGATCCCAACACTCTACTACATACCTTTTCTACAGTCTTGGTAGCAGGAGCGTATATAGTGTCATTTAACCTGTTTTGACAATAAAAAAAGAAACATAGGACCTGTTTGTTGGAGGGGAGTTTGGAACCTCTATCAGATTCCTCCTAATTCTCAACGAGATATACGTTTGTACGTGTTTTCTTGAGTTATCAATAATGTCTAACAGTTTCTAACAGTGATATCTAAGCTCGATGTAGCCTAAACTCTTGTAAAATGTGTAGAAAAAACGTTATCTTGGTAATAGTTTATTGTCGTACATTTAAATTACAACCCTTGTAATTTTTGCGGTCGTGTATCGTATACCTCATCTGAGAGGAACTTTGCATCTACTGGGCCACCTCTAAATGTTAATATATATCAATTAAATTTTAAACAGTGTTTTTCAACCGATAGGAACAGTTTGTCTGAGTATGACCAGTAAAAAGCAAAAAACTCAAAAATAAAGACCACCCTAATATTCATGTATAGAAATCTTAATTTTATATAGTCTTTTATTTCAGAACGAAAGAAGAACTCTACTCATTGTTCTTGTAAATAGATAAGAACACTACTGTCTAAAAACAACCCAAGCTAAATTTCAACAAGCGAAAAAGTTTTTCAATCCCAGAGACAGTCTTCATTAAAAGGTACGTTAAATTTGCACGAAACCCTAATCATATGTTGCATTCAATGAACTGCGCTATTGGAAAGTAAACGAATGCACGCCATAAATATTGAAGCTATTAAGTGGCTTACATGAGGCGCTAAGTAGATTAAAGTGACTAAAAAGGCTGAAGAAGCCTTGCAAAATTATCATAATTCAGAAACATTTTAAGAATTTAATTACAGAAACGGTGGTGAAAACTCGTTCAGAAAAATAAACTAATTTCAAGTTCAATGTACAGACCCAGCAGCTGTACCGTACCGATAGGGTTAAAAAAGCACTAATGAATATTAAGAATTGTGGGATTAGAAAAACAGTATTTACATTTGTGATCAAAACACTTATTCTTATTCAAACTTGTTGTCTAAATTATGTTCGTTTTAGGCCCCAAAAATGACTTAACTTTATCATTACTTCCCACCAAATTTGTCGCATGATTCGTGATTTTATTGTAAGGATTATCATACGCAAATAAATTAGATTTTAGAAAAAAGCGTTTGTATTGTTCGTTTGTGTTGATATTTGTGGTGGCGCTCTTGTAAAACGCACTTACGTTAAAGTGTGTCAGGGTGTTGTCGGTGGGTAGTGTCGGTAGTATCGGTGGGGTCTATGTTTGTGCTTAGCCTGAGTTGTGCTAATGGGCTGAGAATGTGTGAGTGAAGCTTGGCTGGCCGAGTGTGAAAGGATGCACTGTTGTGGTTTTTGAGGCTGGCCTCGGGAATTCGAAGCTACGTTTGTTTTGTCTTACGATGTGAACTGTACATAGATCTTGAACCATAAATTGCTGGAAGAAAAACACAAGAAAAGTTGGAAGTCACGGCTTTTCAGAAACGACAGTCCTGAGATGCGGAGGAAGTACCATGGAGAAACCAATGTAAATCGTTTTATTCAGATTAGGTTGGTGTTTAATGAACATTCGCAAAATCATTGGTCGTTTGTGGCGGAAAATAAACTCAGAAGTTGATTTTTGAACAATATGGGCGGTGGAAAGGCAGTCGTGCGTGGCAAAAAGCAGTCGTGTAGGAAACCCCGCCACAGGTACTACAACGAAGTGCGTAATTAGTAGATGCGCCGTTGGATAGAAAATAGAGATCAAGGTGCTCCATGGATGTCATGAAAATTGGTATCAGATCAAAAAATAAGTATGTTCAAAATAAGTTTTCGCCAAAATTCAACAATAAAAATTTTCTTTTATCAGTGAAGTGAGGGCTCTGACACTACAGGTTATCCCTGCTGAAGCAAAACAAAAAATAAAACTCAAGAAAGTAAACAAGCGGTGGAAGTCAACGGAATTGTTTAAACATCTTTAAATAATGACGAATTTCTTTAAACTCTTTTGGTGTGATTACAGTTGGAACGTCATAACGAAAAGTGATATAAAGATTTACATGTAGCTACACACATATAAATATTAGCTGAAAAAGAGTGCGTTAGTAATAATTGAATATACATTTTACTTTCAGGGAAGGCAAACTTCGAAATTTCCAAGCACAAGTACGAGTCGGAAAGTGCCACCGCAAATCTTTAAATTTTGAAGGAAGTTTCATCGGGAGCTGATGGCTACGCGCAATAAAAATATGAACTGATGCCTAATATGAGAACTGTATAAATGTCGCGTATGGATGGTATCGAGAGAGTGAAGTGTGGTAGGTATGGCTTACGCGTACATCGTTGAATAAATTCACATTGTAGTATGTATAGCTGTAATGCTGATGTCCATTGTCAATGTTTGATCTTGGAAGTTGGGGAAATTGACCTGCCAATTATTAGGGTTCATTTACTAGATAAGTTTTGTCGGGATCTTTTTTTATTGAGCGTATATAGTGCAAATAATTGAAGTGTCATCTGTTAAATTTGTAAGTGTTCTTCATTACAGTTTTGCGTGTTCTTCATTACAGTATCATGCATCAGGGTGTGATTGAATCGAATGTAAATTGCGAATGCTTGAATCGTATAATTCCCGTCTAAGTGGAAATGGACGTCATCTCGAGGAGACCGAAAAGTGCGGCAAGAAAATTACAGAGATCTAAGTCCGCATCTTCAAAATGAATTGATTTTTGCAGGTGTATTGCAGTGTATTGTCGCATATTTTGTTTAGTGTATTTATATTTCAGAGCTCTTCATTATGTTGTTTTGGATGATCGCCACTCCTCACTTCAGTGATTCCCTTGTTAATGCAAATTAATAAGGAAATTTTAACGTGATTCCCCTTTCGTTACCGTGACATTATTTTTGAACTTTTCAGCTTTCTCTACTGAAGATTTCTCTTTATATTATTTAATTTCTGAAACGATATTCAATTAATGATGTATAATTTGAGAGCATTTTTCGCTAAATTGGAAAGAACTTTACATCAGCAACACGCCTACCTTACAGTCAGTGCGCTAGAATAAAATTCCATACGCATTCCACAATACTTATAACATAATTTCATGTACACTTGTGCAGCATAGATGCGCAATATGTATGCAATTTTTATAACCGCAGCATTTTTTCAGCGCAGGCACATTTTAACATGTACAAATCTTCATGAAAATACATATATGTTATCGATTTTTCAATATTCTAGTCCCTTTCATTGCTCCTAACTTGAGAAATGAAAGAGAATAGCAATGTATTGTGATGAAATGCAGTTCGAATTTTTACACTTAAACATTTTTTAAAGTAATTCTAGGAATGAACGATTTTAGATTCATTTTGCTTGATTTGAGCCATGAATAATTTACAAAATCGAGTGATGAAAGCTAATAATCAGTTCTGGTTTGATGAATATTAAACTAAAAGTAACCTCTTAAATGTTCTTTAACTACAAACAAGTTGGCTTCCATTCTGTTTGTGATAAAATGATCACATTCATATTTATGACATTATTTTGAAATTACTCTCATAGTTCTCATCAAACACGATTTTTCCGTTTGTTTGAATAGTTTGAGTCATTTTCACTGACATGATTTGCAGTCATTATGATGAGTACGTTTTAAAAATGATGCTGACTATTTAAATAGGGATAACTATGAAAAACGAAATGTCAGAAATGTCA
>JACJUY010009026.1:23913-35054 GCA_014220935.1 Platorchestia sp. MABIK | reverse complement strand
CGCATCCTTCACGCACACGGACGCTGCAACACACGTACATGAAAATGTGCGAACTTGACGTGGGTGCGGCCGGGTAACTTCTCTTCCTCCGCCTCTCCTGCGCTGCGCTGTTCTGCTCGTCCCGTCTCCTCGCCTCTGGACGGCTGCAAAGCACTACTGCCTATTCGATGGTGAGACATAGTTGTCGTCAGCGCCATTTCATCCTTTTCTGTCGACCAGTCTGTGTTAGTCTCGTCAAACTCAATTATAAATAGGAGAGAAAATAGCCTAATTATTTACTAACTAAACTAATAACTCAAATACGTTACTGCGTGGACCGCTAGTCGGCCACCGCACTTCCTTAATTACCTAATTACTCAATTACGTTATTTGCGTGGACCGCTAGTCGGTCATCACCTAATCACACTCTGATTTCTAGAATAATTTAAAACGTCAATTCTAATAGTGTTGGTATTCTCTCCCGACAGTTGTGTCAGTCACGGGTTTCTGAGCGCGCTGATGGGATGTACCTGATTCCCCTTATCCTCTGTTACCCAAGATTAGGATTCGTCTGTGTTTTCATTTCATAATAAATTCTTGTGAACTTTATTCGTTTCTTTCACCTGCTATTGTGCCTGTTACTTTATTTGTCATGTGTCATAATTATTTTAAATCAACAAGAAAACTTATGCTATGTACCGAATAGTACCCTGTGTGCAAGTGTCCGTATTTTATGATCTTTAAAAAGTGGTTACTCCGACTTCGACCCATCTTATACTGAAGACCAAAGAATAGAGAGAAGTGACATTAGAATTGAGACAAATAGTTCATCACTTTTATCTCAAAATGACCATTATGATCTTATACGGCATTTTCATTTTCTTGAACAATCGGCTGAGCTTCTAAGCTCATCCGAAAGTTTACACCTACTTCAGAAAAATACCCAGAAATGCGTGTTTCATAGTCGCCATGGTAATTTCAAGAAGTACTTCTCTAAAGAAGGTCATATAGTTTTTGTAATAATGTTTGTTCAGTAGAGGAGCTTCTTAGGCATGAACACTAGTCAGATGAGCGATGATTGTTCATAGACTCAACGTGAGTTAGTTGGAAAGCTGAATTACTGTACAGCTTAATTGTGATCAAATACCATTGATATCTGTTGCACATGCCAATGGAACGAATGAGACGCAAGAAAATATGAATTTTTTGTTAGAAACAACTTAGTACATTAAAAATTAGGATATCTGGGTGTTTTGAAATTTATAGCTTTATGTGTAATCAAATCAGAAAGAAATTCTGTTGTATTTATACTTCAATAATTTAAATAAACTAAGTGACGTGAGGTTGATGGGGGTAGAGTTTTACAGGGCCGAAAATAAGATTACTAATACTGGATGATCAACATTTTGAAGTATTGTTACATCCATCGGAAAAGGTAGCGTGAAAATCATTCATATTTCTTGGCAATAGAACAGAATAAGGTAAAATGGATCATTAAAAAGAATGGGCTCTATTATTTCTGAAAATTCATTTCTCAGGACTTTACAACTTTTCCCTTGAAAATTTTAAAGCTGTCTCTAATGAGCATTGTGACACCAAGAGGCACCAAGACGAATGGAGTCCCAGTGTGCTGGTTGATTGCTGCTGGCATAACAGAAACATCATGATGGCAAAATATACAACTTATGAGCTGAAGGTAACGACACAAACTTAAGCTGAATGTTGGAACTCAATAATTGCTGGATCCAGCTCAGTATCCATTCTGTCATCTGGCTGGTCGTTCAAAATCTCTCTTTTCATCAGGTTCAGCAGTGAGCGTATTAAGTGCATTCAGGTCGGGTGATGTACTCCTCTACTACAGGAGGTTATGATGAGCTTGTTGAATGAGAAACAAACTTTTCTTTATGCAGGGCTTCGTGAGCGACGTATTCACCTATTTTGACATTTATTGAAGGGAAAATTCCTTTCCAAAATTTAAAGCATAGATTACTTGAGAGACTCATACTTTCAAATTCAAATTACTCTGGCAGACGGAAATTGCATGGAATTTTGTACCCTCAAAAAATAAAAAATAAATAAAAAATAAAGTAAAATAATGTATGACACTTCTAGACAGCGGGGCTACCTGCAGCCAGGGTCAAGTTGACCGAAAAAAATGTTATGAATACAAATTTTAAATTATCCGTTTATGGTTTGGCTAACCCATTAGGGTGTCTTTTTTTGGCTAAATTTTTTGTATTTTCAGTGTAGGATTGGAAAAATCTTTCGAATGAATTTAAGCTTCAATGAAGAGGAGCTACAGCAGAGTCTACATGGCTTGTTTTCCAATTAATCATGTCACATTGAGCATGTTTCTCTTTTCACAACTAATAGTTGACATTGATTGGAAGTATGTATAAAAAAATATGTAGCCAAAAAATATATTCAAGCTTACAATGTGTATTGTTTTGCGACTTAACTTTATTTTTTAATTATAATACTTTCTTTACTTCGTTACATGACTTGTGAGGTAGGTGGAGGAATGAGGAGATAAAAAGCTTGAAGCCAGAAGATGCGCAATAGTAAGAAATTAGAAGAGAGCGATTGTGAGCGTCAATGGCGCAATTCAGACTTAGGCCCGCGGGAGTGACGGCTTCGTTTATTAGGATGAGTGATTGCAAGACAGTTCTGTGCGTGGGCAATCTTCGGTGTAATATGAGGCGGCAGGCGTAAACAGCGTTGGGCTGTCGGCCTTTTGACGGACGAGACCTCCGGAAGTCGTGGATGTGGACAGTCAGCGAACAGGGGTTGTTTGGTTAGGGTGAATCTGGTTCTTGTTGCTTTGGCAACCTCTTCTTGCCCGAGGGTATAAGCCTTATTAAACAGTAAGATCAGTGGCGCTGACAGCCGAAAATTTCGGGAGGGAGGGGGAAGAGTTAGACATTAATTATCAGTAATCTGTTTATTCTGTTACTTAAACGGCGACTGAACCTGGCCCCCCAGCTCAACATTTCGGGGGATCATGGCCCCAGTGGCTCTCCCCTGGCTACGCTCCAGAGTTAGATAGACTACTCAAATATGATTGGTGAAATGTTGGTTATTTGAGCAGCTGATGATTTTTGCCACCTTTAGGGTCAATACCTGTGACATAACGAATTACATTTTATGTGAACCAATAACATCAAGGGGTAAATGAAATCACCAGTAATTTTCTATTTATTTACACAAAAACATGTGTTAAATACATAACTTTATCCTTTTTCAAAGAAGTGTTCTTCCTCTTGAGCGCCGTTCACTTTGCAGGGACCCTCTATAGACGAAAATTAAATATTTGTCACATGAATATTTATGCAATTCGGTCTGCACTGATTAATCGAGAAGAATGCGCAACCACGTGAACCATCTTATGATAGTTAGAAAGCGTGAAACCTAGCCATTAGAAAGGTATTACAGAGTCAGAACCCAAGTGCAAAGGTTTCAGCAGTACTGCCTACTGCATTGGGCTGAACATTGTCATTGAATAAGACGATTTTCTCCGCAGTCTACTCAATAATGAGCTTCAACTTCGGAGTATGGACATTGTTGCAACTTCAGATTGTGCACATCATTTGAACTTCTGACACACATTTACACTAAAGCAGTCGCATCACAAGTCCGTTTTTAATTTGCACACACTTTACGCTCTATGGCAGCGGTAAGAACGCTATTGCAATCAATCTCCAACATAGATTGAACATAGAACATAGAACACAGCAACTACAAGCACGCATGAGCAAAAGGCAATGAGACTAACCGAAGATTATGCTGAAACGCGTGGCTGATTTTTTGACTGATTTTCTCTAATAATAGTGTTTCCAGAGTGAGTAAATCATTGACGAGTACCACTCGGATTTTTGGGAGTCCTAAGTCCTATAAATGGTCAAGTGAGCTTTCATAATTTTTTGCATGTGTAGCATGTATATGACAGGAATTATAGTTGGGATCAATGTAGAAGAACAGTGATGTTTCAAAAATGAAAAGTTGTAAATAAGGAGATGAATACATCTCAAGCATGGGAATAAGCTTGGCAAAAATATTTTTGCATGTACTGCTCGGAAGACTTGCAAGTTCAACACTGATTGTATAATACTGTGGATATTGACTTCATATTGACTTCCCTTAAAATAGTTATGCGTCAAAATACGTTATTTGACTCAGAATTATTTAAGAAATGGATGAAGATTTATTTTTTACTCATATGAGCAATAAATTTCTATTTTGAGGTTCGTTCCCTTCCAATTGCAACTCTTCAATGCATTTGTTCAGCATGGAACTGATGAGACTTGTAGGAGTATCATTCTAAAAGTCCCTTTAATATTTTATAATGCACGACTATGTTTGTATCTATAAATTTTCATCCACCTCTGTGAATTCGTGTTCGCAAAATTCTCCCAGGATTTTTCACTAGATTTAAGTCGGGAGACTTACCAGAGCATTCAGAAACTTCAATGTTATTGGTTTTATGCGAGTCGAGGAGTGTTTTGCAGTGATGCCTTGTTGAAATAATTTCAGACAAATGTTAAGGTCTTCGATAGATTTCTTGAAATTAATCTTCATAGTTCTGTGTATAAATCTATCTTTTTTCAGTTATTAAAAGAAAAGTTCGTCTGCATTCTTTGTTGAATTTAATCAATCATGCCTTGTAAAATTTTCAGTTTTAATGACTTGTGAATATGTTTAAAATTTGTATACAAGATACATGTGCAAGCATTCTATTTATAACTCATTAGTGATTCTGGCATCCGGATTCTCAAGACTGTCTTTAAGTATTTTCGCCGTCAAAAACGTAGATTTGAAAATAGCTTTCTTTTGAGGGAGATTGATATGAATACGAATACGTATACTTAGCTTTGTTAAATGTAGATTCTACAGGCACATATTCATCGCTATTGCTGTTTAAACACAAAATTACTGTCATTTGATGTGTGTTCGACTGATTTTCACTTCATCAGGTTTTCAGTGAATACCAATCGTTGAATACTGAGTTAAACGCATATGAGTGGCGAAAGAATTAAAATGTGACTTAACCATATTAGAGAGTTCAGTAAATTAGTCTTGATTTTAAATTAAGAAACCCGATGATCGGATGAAGTTGGAGATCAAATAAATTCATACAAGTAAAGTTGCAGCCCGCTGGTGAGAGATGCAGTGAAAATTAGAACCTCATATTTGCCAAGTGTGTCGGTTGAAATTTTTTGAATTTTCATACACGAAACACTTGTACTTCAGGAAGAAGTAACGAATGCTTCATTCAAAGTATACACTATTGCTAGAGTTTACACTTTGCAAATGTCGCTTCCAAATTTTGGACGCTCTTCCAAAAAAATTGTTCCCTTTGTGAAATTATCCTCTCACCAAGCCAATTTTAAACATTTTAAAATTGTTAAGTGTTGCCAGTAAAGAACGTGAGACATCGATGTCCCTAAGTGATTATCCGCAAAACTAAATTTGATAAGTCCTGCGGGTGAGGGATGAGTTCTCAGCCAAATGCAGAAATATCTGTGGCGTCTTTCGTCGTGTGTGGTGCGGCGATGTTTTGCTGCAAATTCACTTCTTTGAGACTTCTTTGAGTCTTGCAGCATTTCGATCAATACATGGTTTAATTGATCAGTAGCTGACGGTCATAAATGTTTATTGTGCATCACATCGTCCTGGTTCAGCGAAGTACACAGAACTGTTTTTCTTCCATAGCAGTCCAATTTTGCGTTCGCTATAGACTGTGTCTGGGTTAACCCATGACTTATGGCCATTTGAGTTCTAGAAGTGATCAGTTTTTGTATTCAGTCACTATCCGATACAAGATATTTTTTTTGAAGCATGAAACCACACTTCACACACGGTAAAGTGTGGGCTCGTCTTATGCTCTTTCTTATGTTGATAATTAATCATGTTTAGCACACAAGCACAACATCACTCTCACTCACACTCGGTTGCACAGCAAGAGTGTTTGGGCACGTATTTTCATACCAACACACATATAACAGCTGGCATTGTGTATCAACCCTATATACTTCCAGCACTACCCAGCAATGAAACTAAAAATTACTAACAAGCACACTCAAATTAGACGCATCATGATATTGTTAGGTGGTACATAGCCATAGTGAAACAGTAGAGAACAAATGACTATTAACGAGCTCGAATGATGGAAACCAAGGTTGAAACATGCAGCGCTTGAAAGTCATTCGTGACGTTGGAAGAGAGAGTAGCTGATCTGTTAAGTTCTTCTTCTTTCTTGTTTGTAAATTCAGATCCAAAATATTAGTGGGAGGAAACACTAGCACATCTTCAGGAAGTCCTGCTTGAGATCGAACGGTGGGAAGAGAAGGTAAGGCGAGTGGAAGACTGTGATCGAATGTTTTTCTGGTGTACGAAATGCGAGTTCTGAGTCCTTACAGTCCATCACATGGATGTGAACATACGTTTGATAATGACAGACTAAGAAAGCTTTTAAAACGGAAAGATCTCCCAGGGAAGATATAGGCTAAAGCCAAACACATATAAAACTCTGCAAAGTAGTACACGTTTTAACAGTTTTTACGGTTTATTAGAAGTAGCTAGTAGCTTGATCCCGTTGGACATTTTTCCATCAAATTGGTCTCTGTGTTAAATAGAATGAATTGGCTGTATATATCTGGAGCATTTACCAGTGTATTCCAAACAATGCATACTGTACAAACATACTGTTCGCATTATTCATGCCCAAGATCCAAGATCAGCCTTTAACGCTATGACTGATAACGGTTCTAAAAAGTTGTTACAGCTGCTAGGAGAACGTTGGTGTCAAATTAGAACAAAGCAGAGTGCGATATTTACGAGTTTGTAGAACCTGGCAAATGCAACCTGGTACGAAACCGTCAAGAAGGTTTCGAGTAAACCTCTTGAGTTCTTGACTTAACAACGCCAAATGCAGTACTCAGACCGTCTACAATTAATTACTCAAGTTATTTGTGAATAAAGAAAGAACGAAAGTATAAAATTCCTTTCATTTCCCATGGTTCAAGTTTTACTGAATCACCTTTAAGCCCAAGGTTTGTGTGATGTTGGCTTGTTCATGTAGTTTAATTTTATAAAAGAATGACAATGCATAGTTTGAAATCGCTGTCGGGAATGGTTCAAGCTGCCAACATTCAATGTATTGTTGCAGGGAACACTGGCCGTATAATGCGCTACGCAAAAATCTTTATTCTATTACTGAAGCTTTCGATTTGAATTGTTGTATACCTTCTTAAATGCAATATTTTGAAAGGAATGCGAGTAGCGGAGCAGTTTTGGGAAGCGGTTGCTTTGACCGCCTTCCAAGATACTGCGGCATCCTACTCTGATCTGAACGTTGCTGGGGTGAACTGCAGTGTGCGATCCTTACTGCGCTAATCTGCGCAGATGTAGACGGGGATTTTTATGAGGGTAGGTCTAATTTCATTTCAGCAAATTCATGATTTGACTTTGCTGCGCACCAGAAAATTTTATCACAGTTGTTAAGAAATGTTCATTTTAACAATAAGTGTGAATCATCATTGTTCAAAAATATCATTATTGCACCCTAATATACGTCACTTATCGTTATCTTACTTTATTTATCGTGAAATTATTAATGTTTCACTTTCTCCGCACTCTAAACCAGTCATATTACAATTGTAGCATATTTCAAAGACAGAATACCGTTAACCCAATTCAATTCTGGAATAACGTGGCGTTTTCTAAGTCAGTGGGACCATTACATTGTTCGCTTGAATACGAAAAACTACTTAAAAGAATGCACAATTTTGCATGGCTTGAATATTTTCCCTCTACATGCAAGATTATCATTGAATGCCGGCGAAAGCATTGTTAATAAAAGTTTTTCAAATTTACAGCATCCTGATAGATATCTTGCATGAAATCTTTTTTATTAATTTCTTTCCGCGCTCACATTTGTTACACACGTCATTGCTAGAAAAATTAACCATCGATAACTCGAGCGTCAATGTCATCAGCAAATTTTGTTTTCGCAACATTTGTACTGCACTTCATTGAATAATGAACTAGCTAAATATTTTTCAAAAAATGCGATGTTATAATTGGGTACACAATCAAACAAACACTGCTGTTAGGTTTAATCTCGGTGATGATGAGAAACTCTGCGTGCACGATGTAACGAATGGTTGGAAAATCAATGTACTGAATCCTTTACCATTCAAAACGACCAACAATGTCTACGTAAGGTGTAACTCTACCTTACAATTACGTGGGAAAACATAAATCATTGCCGGAATGTTATTTTTTCCTTTCATGCGTGAAGATAAGCCCAAAAATTGGATAATGTGATTCAAACAGAATAATGCAATTGAGATCATGCACTGGAATCGATACCTTATAGCTTCTGCATTAGGGTGAATCAAAATTCTCTCTCCGCTGTGAGTGTGTTTGATCATTTGCAGCAAACGTAGAAATCCCCACCATGAACTTGCGCACAGCTAAGAATCCCTCATAAGTCGATTAGATAATCTTCCATGTCAAGTAAATGTTCGAGTAAATCTCCCATTAACCTCTCATAGAAAAGGCGTAACCACGAATACTAATATTAAACAGCTATGATGAATAATTTATTTGTATAAAAGAGAAGAATTGATGCTCATAAATTTCTTAGACGATACAACTTTGAAGGAGGACCAGCAGCAGCAAGAAATGCACCGGAGCCCGCAAAGATGATGCTGAGTCTGGAAAATAAATAGAAAAACAATTACTATGCGAAAAAATTGATTTTATCGCCTAAAAATTCTTGTGGGGCTCGAATGATCAAGTCACTGGAGCGTTAACAAAGCCCATTCGTTTCAGCTCTATCGTTTTTATTAATGTCAAAAAAAAAAACATACTTTCCAAGCGAAAGTTCAAAATGTGCACAGCATTTACTGTTCACAATCCCATTTTTTGCATCAAATGAAATTTTCCTAGAGACTGTTAAGAACACTCATATATGAGATACATGCAACGAAATTTGCCAGCCCAATAAGACGGTTAATATGTCTGAAGTGACGAAAAGGAAAGTGCCTAGAGCGGACGTAAAATGAAGCAAACAAGAAATGGGCACTAATTATAATAAATCAGATGTGGACATTCGTACTCAGGGGTGTGGAGAAGCACTGTTTTCTCCAGTTTCAAAAGATTTCATTTAGTATCAGAGGCTTGTTGTAAAAATATTTAACGAAATTCCTCAAAATACGGAATAATTCCATCTCAGAACTCGTGCATGGGTTAACAAAGAAATGTGTTAAGCGACGGAAGTTAAAAGAAAATCGAACCCATCATTATTGATGAGTGTTAAGTTATGATTAATTTTCGATAGCCAGTGAACACCTAGTAACAAGAGAATGATTCAGTCTCCAGAAAATAAAACCGTATAGGAGAGGCATAAAGAGTGTTTATAAAGTAATGAACAATTAAAAGCTTCATCGCTTCTTGCAACGATGGTAATTTATTCTGACGACATGCAGTAAGGTCGCACAACTTTGTCGAGGCAGAACATTTGTGGAAATAGAAATCGAGACAACGGTCGGTAGCAATTCTGAATGCTTATGCTCTGTATATTTTCAACACAGCTTCTTTAAATATGTACTCGTAAATGAGCAACTCACTGAGTTGTAAACTTGAAAAATAAAAATTTTGACCAGCAAATTATTAATTATCAATCGATTGTAACTTGTTAGACTTTTCATTTTTTATAGTTCGAAAAGACGTTACTGCCTTCCAGAGTCTTTTAAGACGCGAAAGGATAGAGAGAGACCTGGGATGAACCTCACCGAGCATTCAATGATACTTCTGAACATCGAGTAATATTTTGGCTGTATCTAGGGTGTTGGGTAAGCGTTCGCTATTGAAATGTTTCTCTGAATCACTCACAAAATTAGTCAACTTATTGCTGTGTATGGACACTCAAAACTCTCAGAGACAATACGTACTGAAGAATGAGAAAGGATATCGCCGACTCTCCTCTGCCTGCGTCTGAGGAAGAAAGTTCGTTTCTCTGACGGACGTCTCTTGGCTCTGGTAGTATATAGAGGCGATCCTCGCCGTGCACTTGAGCTGGAGGTGGCCGCTGTAGGGGTGACCATCGACATAAGTTCTCAACCTTTGTTCACACTTAGAAACTATTAAGCTGTTTGCTGGGTTGCAAAAATTCACTGTATATTATTCTCTAATCCACAAAAAAATCTCAAACAACATACATCTTGGCATGCTAAAATTTCGTAGTTAATTCAATTATTTTTGAGAAATCTTTTTATTTTCGCTGAGGGCGAGCTTAGGTTAATGGATGTGCAATGCATATACTATTTGACTGTGCTCTTCTTTGACAACATTATATGAAAATTTTGTATATAAAGATATGTTTTCATTCGAGGGTTTATAACTATAGGCTTATAATTATAACATTTAATGCGGCTTAAATTTTTGACGAAGTTCACATGGTAGACTGATGTGTTAAAGTTTTATTTCATCATGAAACTATGGCATTGTAAAATTTACTGTACAACTGCCTTGAGGTGTTAAATGTAATTATTAAGAAAAATAGCAATCCCTGCTAGAAAAAGGAACGAAAATACTTCGTAAATTATGCGAGAATGCATTATTTGATGCAGAAGCAACTTGCTCCCCACTCGCTTGGTTATAAGTTTTTGCTCGAATATTCCACAGAAATTCTCAATTTCTGAGAGAAGTAGGTAGGTTAATGAAAACATGTCAGCAGAAAGTAGGTTAATGACAACTCAAAACTACTCAAAAGCGAAAAAAAGCTCCGTCAGAGCACATGGATTCATCAGTTTTGATGAGTGCGGACATTCAGGTCCTGCTTCTGATTGCTATCATCGGTCAACCTCGACCATAAGTGCAATGCTCGCAAAACACAAATAAAATTCTATCACATGCATGCTCACAGAAATTAACATATTTCCACCACACAACAATACTTAATACCTAACTCTACAACACACTGGGGCTACACTTGCATTATCTGTGTGTGTTTGCTATAACTTACAAGTGATTAAAGTTTCAGACTTCAACTGCAAACTTCAAGGAGTTTATACTACGGTGTGACAATATGGTACATGTTCATCCTGACATTGAGACAATAAAGAGAACGCTCCATGTCTCAGAATGTAATTTCAGAG
>JACJUY010009025.1:24302-44552 GCA_014220935.1 Platorchestia sp. MABIK | reverse complement strand
AAAGAGAATGTTTCAGTGATCAACTCCGATTATCATTAAACTTCCTGCATGCATTAAGGCATTTATAGTTTTACGATTCCTCAGAGTTCAGGAAACAAAAACGAATTAAGCAACATCAATATTACCGCTCGTCAAAAAAACTTGTCCAACTGCAAATACTAATGAAGGAATAGATGCGTTTTAAGCTCCGACTCGCACAGCTGCGATGATAGACAACTTAATGAGGGGCGCTACTCTAAGCAGGGCCGGCAGCTCCCCTGCACACGCAGCACAGTCCCTAATGCAAACACTGATAACTGCGGAAGTGCTCTTCGTGCCCCTGCTCCAACGCTAGATCATCTCATCAGCGAATTGTACATTGAATGTGTTAAATGAACTTTACAGCGCACGATAGAACTCCATTATAAATACAGATAAGAAGCGGAATTCCAGTTTTGAGCATTCTGAATCGAATAATTTTAATCGTCTTGGAATTTACTCACAAAATTTGAAAACATCAAGGTGTCATTTAAATAATGATGCTGATTTGCGTATTTGAATGTCTAAACATATTAAATGGCTAAAACCTTGACCGAAAAAATATACACTTCCATGCAATTTTACGTAACAATATCAATCAAAAGAATGAGATGCAACTCCAAAAAATGAAGAGTCAAACAGAACAGAAGGGATGGTTTCTCTTGAAAACCAACAAGAAAAAACTAAGGACGTTCCCAGTGCTCGAGGCCTTATCCTCTCAGATTTTGCGCGTAATACAAAAAATGAACATCAACATCGAGTATCGAAATATAAGATCATTACAGAGTAGAGGTACATTACTGAGCTTAAGACGAGTAGCTCCGGGGTGGGACGTCCGTACCTGGACGGCACATCGAATGATCATGAGGAAAATTTTCCTCTTGGTGTCATCGTAATAAAGACGAAACCTGTTTCGAAACGTTGTATGCTTTAAAAAATAAAAAAGCGGAGTAGTATTCATTCTGAATACAACTACAGTGCGACCACTACTATGGTAAACCTGTAGATGAGAGAGAACACTATTGTGTAATAATATAACCGAATACGAAATCGCAGGTGTGCATCCAGCAAAAAGTTTACAATGGAATTTTGAGGTTTAGCTTCAGGAAAGAGGCGACAAATTGTAAAGCTTAGCAAAGATAATGAAATATTTTTCACGCCCCTCGTTTTCTTTCCAAAATCGCCTCACACAGAAAAGAAAATAAATAAGGAATAACTGCTCGAAGTATTAACTCGGGATTTGTATTCGTTCGTCATTTCTTGAAGGAAATTTTCACTTGAATGCAATCATCGGCAAATGACGCATTACATTCGTTGCACAAATTTTAGCGACCCTCATAAAAACATTATGTAAACTTCTCAGTTGTCAGAATTGCAGAAAGAAGCGTACAAATAGTGGTCGTAATTACATGTTTGCCCGATTATTTTCTGTTCATCATTAGTCGATGTGCTCAGTCATCAAGAGAGACACGAAAGCCCCCATTCACGACACCCCCATGGAAAGGTACCACAGCAGACGTGCATATCAACAAAAATACTAGCGAACGGAGGGGTAACTTCGTGTAGCTTCAATCACTTCAAATTAGGAGAAGTGATCATGGTTAGAAATATATGGGCTTTGTAATAGTTAATGTCACACTCAAGTTTACTTCTAAAACGTCATAAATAGGTAACAAGACGCAAATTTTTTCCCAGCACAGAGGAGAGGAAAATGGAAGTTTCGTCACAGTCGATTTAAACTCGGCCACACACAACGAGCTATTATAGCTACTGAGTTGTTGAAGTTGTGGAATACACACCCAAGCAGGTTGTTCAAAATAAACTGTGAGGTAAAAACAGACACCTAAGACTACAGCCTAAATTCCTAACAGTTAGCCCAAAGGTAACAAAAACTAAAGTGAGTCCTTCATTCAGCGATGAACACTTGAAATCAACACAAACAAGTCCTGGATACGAACTACCAGCTAAAATAGCTGCTAAACAATTTAACAGTCGAGTGGTCGACTTGCATTGAAAAATTAGAAATATACAGACTGGATGCTTCAGCAGATCTAATCAGTGAGGTGATAGCTGCAAGCGGTGCTTGTTTTTGGACGCTGCGTAAGGAAAACCTGTTTGTTTGCGCCGCGAAATTACCGCTGAAGTTCATAGCTCGTAAATTTCTTCTTCGTCCATTTCAAGAAAAGGTTAATTTATCAGCTAACTGAAAACTAGTACTCTTATAATTAATAGTATGCAAACAACATGATAATTTAGAATACATATTAACAATCGGAACAGACAACTGAATGCCGATGAAGTTTTTGGAGCACGAACATATAATCGTAGGAGGTGGAAAATGGCATAATACTGCAGTCCAGCGTCCATATAACAAGCCTAAATTTGATTCAGATTCTAGAAAATAGGCGGCCATCTCAGCCTAATTTGGTAAACCGTAAGGACAGCTGAGAATGCAAGAGCAACTTTTTATTCAGTACGGCATCAAAAATGCGGGTCGTAGCAATTCTACAACAAGACGAATTTTGAGGCACCATTGCATTCAAATTTTGGTCTTTGACAGGTAGTTGTGAGATGAAGGCAACTTAGAAGGAAAACTGTACGAATACTAGACGCAATTCATCAATAAAAAATAAAACACACTGATACCTCGTGATGGTTGAAAATTGCCATTGAAGCAATTTAGCAGCCAATACTCACGTGGCAGACAACTTCGCTTAAGAAAATGCTGGAGGATCCATGACTCACCTGCAACAACCAAAGGAAAACAAAATTAATACTTAAAAATGACATCGCAACGGGGTATTACCAAGCTAATTTCTAGCACGGAATATATGAGCCCAAATATAGCCCAATGGAGTGAACACACTGAACAAATGGCAAAATTTATTGATGACTTTAAAAATATTTTCAAGTATGACAGCCACCTATTGAGCAACGCTTCTCTTCAAAAGTAGGCGCGCACTTCTATGAGTTATCCCTAGTAAACATAAGAGTTTCAATGCTGTACGAATATTTGAGCATTTCGAGGTACTACCAGTAGTTTTTACGTTTATGAACTTCCCACACTTTAATACTAGACTGGAAAACAGACGGAGAACAAGGAATCCATAAATCAACAAGCACTTAAAAAAAACAGAAAAATAGAACAAATGACTGCAATTATAATGAAATTCGCTTTTTTAACAGCCGACCGAGTTGAAAATGAATTAAAATTCAGGGCGCAGTTTTTTTAAAAATCAGAAATATATTCTGAAGAAAAAACAGTTTTTTAAATATCTGGCCAACCAACGGACAAGCTCGCTCTACAGCAATCACCGGAGGTGCGCTCATGGACATGATAGTCCAAGTCTCTCCCGCCAGCCACGGGACACGAATGTAAACGAGATAAATTTTTAACTGACAGCTAAAAAGGAATAAATAACACGTAGGTCACTAATTTGAGAAACGTGTCTATTAATTCGCGGAACTTAACTCAGTCGTAAAACATGAGACATTAAAAGGAAGTGAAGCGCTTCATAGCACACTCTGACGCGGCGCCGCACTTTGTCTTGGGCAGGGTCACTGCGTTTTGGCCAGCGCAATTACACGGATGACCTGCCAGTACGGGCATGGACAGTAGGGAGGAGCTCGGCACCCACCTCTTCGGAAAAACTTACATCATAATAAGCAGAAGAACTGAGGCATGTAAGACTGGTGAGGGACGCATTCATTCGATAAACTAAAATACGTCACTCAAACTTGTAGAAAAGCGACTAATAAAACGTTTGTTCTTTGAACATGTACCGATCAAAAACATCATGGAAAGAATACTCCTACGAATTCATCAGGACGCAAATACATCGATCAATTGATGCAATGTTTTTAAAACAAAACCGATCACAAAAATTTCGATAGTAACGCAAGAATCCAAAAAACGGAGCTAAATAGACGCTAGTAGAAGAAGCATTTGGCGTGATTTATCGTTCTCAACCAACAAAAAGAGAGAATAATGAACAGTAGGCTTCTATGAAGCTGAAGTATCAGCAGTCCACCGTCAACAAGCGATGCTGAAACTACTGATCTAAGAGATGGTGATGTTGTAGCTCGGATGGCTACGTCAAGTAATATTTATTAACAACACGTGCAGGAAGCCAAGAATTCTTTCACCCAGAGTGCGTTAACTACACGTGTATAGATATCGACACCCGTATCCGCTCGGACGCATGTTGTAATGCATTTCAAAGCAATTCTAACGAATTGTGATACCCTATTTAAGAACTTTAATCTACTCACAAATTAACTGAGGCCCTAAGCTGAAACACAACGTAAAAAGCGGAAGTCCTCAGTACCCAGATTTCGTCAATTTTATTTTTAAATTCTACAAACATAAATTTTACCAACTTAAATTCACTGTTCAGCAGCCTAACCAATGACAATCAGGAAATTGAAAATAGATTTGTAGACTTTCAAACCGATAAAAATTAGAAAATTTTCAAGGTTTAGGAGAGGATGAAACCAAGCGTTAGACTAAAACTGTTACAAGCATCCGTGCGCATGCAGGAAATCGCACTTAGAAGGGTATCTACTGAATATGTGTCAACAAGAGGACACGCTGTGAGCAAAATAGGTACAAACTCTGCATGTAGCGTGCATTAATATCCTCCTCATGTAATGGCATCCATACAACAGCTTGCTTAGTCTTCCGTTACTATTACCACCCTGTAAACTTGAAACCCGGGACACTGCATACAGCCCGCAAATTTCATTTTTTTTTTGCAATACATTCATGACCCTCGACAGCGAAAAAGTTTAGCAAAATGTGGCAGATCCATAAGTAGCGCAGATTATTAAAAGTGAGCACGAATGGGCGCTTTACAATATTTCATATATTCTGATACCAAATGTGAAATTACAATGCAAATTGCGTTGCTAAAGCAAAATTTATGATGGCAAGAAGATAGTGCTTGTAACGGACATGTTGATCTCAAACTGGCATTTTATAAGCAGCGTTCAACATGAACAAATATCTCCCGAACTACAAAACTTACACAAAATCTAAAATTGTGGCCAAATTTGTCATACTTCTTCGCAGTTGAGGGTTTTATACTATCAAAAATTATTTCTGATGTTATCTTGACATAAGTACAGGATGTCCCAAAAAAGGAAGTCACCTTTTGATTGATATTCAATCATTCATTTTTTCGTATCAGGTGGAACTAAATGTTCTTTTCTGACATTTCATGTCCTTAAATAAATTGTATTTAACTTCGATTCATCTTATTGGACTTATATCAATGTCATAAATACGTTTATTAGTATCAAAAACTGAGTATTGGGCAATCAAAGAGTGAGTCCATTTTTTTGTGGGATAGCCTGTAGAAGAATCGAAAAAAGGAAGAATACGCCTGTAAACTAATCTGTTAGAAAAGTTTCCAAATACAAAATAAAACTCAATTTTGAAAAATGAATAATTTTTGACGTCATGAATGTACGTATTGTGTAATACAGAAGCTTGAGCTGAGTCGTCGAGAAATACGATGCGTGCCAGTGCAAGAAATGAAAATTATTGTCTTTCTTTTAAAATTAGGAGTTGCTCTGCAGCATGGGCAAATAATTCCATACAAGTATCAGTTCACGGAGAAGATTTTCTCGAATTATTATTACTATTATATAAGAAAGTTTTAGCCTCCCTTAACCACGACAAAGATGTTCTAAGAGAGGAAGGAGGAAGGCACCATTTAGTCTGGAGTTGAGGGAACGCGGAGTCTATGCACAAGGTGCACAGAAACAGTAAGTAAAGAAAGAAGTTCATGAAACAAGAAAAAGTTGAAGAAGAAAGTAGTAGGAGCTGAAAAACAGGACAGCAGTGAACCGAAAAAAGATGGTTCGTAACAGAACAAAACCGATTTCATTTCAACAAAAAGGAAGCCAACCTAACCCTTAGCTCGGGCCCTCACATAGTCCCCCTGGGAGCGCTAATTCCCATAGATACAACAGTTGTATCCCCCTAAGGGGAGATTTTCTCGAAACATGGCACAAATCATCAAAACTAACAGAAGTCCGTAGGGTTGGAGAGACGGTATCTGATCGAGATACTCTAATTCGCGAGAGCAGGTCATGCACGCAGTACGTCATGCAGCTTCCTCTTGTCCGCAAGGGAAAGTAAAACGTTACATTTTAAAAAATGTTTGAATTCATGGTAGAAACGAATCTTTGGGAAGTTTCTGCGCGTATAATTGAGATGCGAGAAGCGCAAAGTTGCAACAAGCTATGTGGCAGATAAACACTACATCAACGTGTCGTTGCAGCCCATATTTCACCATTTATAGTGGCTAAAAGGTGGAGTTAATGATCCTCAGGATATTTAGGTTTGATCCTCTCAGTGCGCCATCTCATATGCTCAAAGACGCATAGCTTAATTTGTTACCAGAAGCATGAGTCGAATTACTGCTATAATTTACAAGCTTAGATCTAGTTCATAAAAACATTCAAAATGGCTCAAATTAAATCTGAGCACACAGCAGCGATCAATCACCTAATGTCAGAAACTTGATCGCGTTTTTTCGAATCTTGACTAGGTGAGTTTCATGCGAGTTCCACTGCAGAAATTAGAAAGTCTAAAAACATTGACGGTAAAACCCCACGTAGTGAGGATTTGAAGTAAGGGCTGTGGCAGTGAAATCAATTATATCAAATATAATAACCAAAGAACATTGAACCCAGTCGAGGAAATTGAGCAGAAGAAGCAAGCAGGCAACGAGTGGAGGTTTCGACAAAAAGTCCCAACTGAGAACTGAGCTCACCATTGAAATTACTCAACAATTTATTGCAATTAGCCTGCATGTAAAAATGCCTCAAATCTCAAATTAAGTAACTCATTTTCTGGAAGCTGACCATGGAGAAGGTCTCGATGATAGGAGCTGATAATTATTTTGTATTCGTATCGAACTACTGTCAGAAGAACGAAAGCGTGCAGACCCGCATGTCTGTGCGGTGTGCAATTAGTGTCTGTTATGCTAAAACGAACTGCATGATTTGGTCGTCCCTGTGCTTTTTGCATGCATAAAAATACAAGCCATTAATGCTGGCTAATGAAAGGATATTCTAGAAAAATGTCATTATGCCTGCAAACTAAAACTATTGAAACGCTGCACTGGTCCCAGTGTTTTTTACTCTCTATATACCCCACTTTATCCTTCAGCGTCTGTATACTCTTCTGTCGCTTTCTAACACCCACGACCAAAATGAGTCAATGAAATTTTTACAGCTTGCACTTGAGTGTCGGGAAACAGCGGTTAAAATAAAGCATCGACTTCATTAGACAGCAAACTGAGCATGACGACCATGCACATGCCCTAGCTGCTCTACCCGTCACCGAGAACATGCAGCTCCGAGCACAAAAAGATGACGCGAAGAACATGTGGACCTCTTCGAGGCGCAATTAGCCGAGTGAACGCACGAACGTAAGGGAGTTTCCCCGCATACTGCTGCCGGCGACATGCAGTACGCGGCGTTTTGCTCAATTGCAGGATATCCCTTCTCAATTTGGACACTCGCAAAAACCTGAAGAGATTGAAGCTGCTCAAATCGGTCGTATACTTGATGCTGTGAACATATCATGGACTCCACGCAGCGCGCCTCATAAAAAGTATTGCATGAGGGAATTGAGAGATCAATAATGAGCGCAAATGAGCATCTACTGCAATCGCAACACGCGTAATAGAGGGTACATTATGGGTGTCAGCAGACAGCAGCGAGTTACGCAATAGCTCTAATGGAAACATACTAACTGCCAGCGAAGTAATGCTACTTAAATATGGCAGATTCAAATTAGGATCAAAGGTGAAATGTAAAAAGAAAAGTTTGAAAAAATACAATCTTTTCGAATGTTAAATGATCGTTTTTTTTTGAACGGATCACGAATGGAAAAAGCATTGAGCCGCGTTGCTCCATAGTAATCACAAAACAGTAAAGTTTATTAAAAACGAACTATGAAAATTAAGATTATACGCCAGTCTAAGCCTTGCAAACCCCAACAATGGTCTTCACAAAAGAGGAAGGAGGAAGCACCATTTATTATAAAATTGAAGCAACGAGGAATCTATGCACGAGGTGTTTGCCCTGCACATACAAACACCAAGATTGAAAGAAGATTGAGACAAAATAAAATCAAAGAAGAAAGTAACAGTACTGAAGAAGACAGCAAAGAACCAAAAAAAGATACACAACAAAACAAAAACCAGCTTTATTTCAACAAAAGGAATATCTTCCTAACGTTCAGCTCGAGACCTCACATCTTCCTCCTAGAGTGCTAATTCTCATAGAAACAACAGCTGCACCCCTCTAAAGGATCAAGAAAAGGCTGAAATGTATCTCCTCAGTACAAAGTGCACATAAAAACAAAAAAAAAAAGTTGAATGCCAACGCAATGTCTCACATGTTGCTGCGTTCGCCACAGAATTGCGAATTTGATGTCCTGCTTGTGTAGCTACGTTTCCTCCAGATAAAATATAATGCCTGCGTCAGTCACTCGCGTGGAATGCGACCCTCACGCCAGTAAATAATGCCTCCTGATAGGGTGGAGTTTACTGCAGCACAAAAACTCAGCCCGGGGAGCAGAGAGACCCGTTTCATTGAGGACGTCCGTCACGCACGAGCTGGTCATCAAGTTCAGGGATGGAGGTGCGGAATACAGGCGATTCCCACACGACAAAACAACGTTCCTGACAACTTGAAGGGTTTTCCGCAATTCAATTACGGCGTGCAAGAAGCAGCGAACCCCACAGACACTAACCGCGAATTATCACTGTTGTCAAGTTCCCTATTGCTGGACTGACAAGCTCCTTATTGACAAGCATCTGCCAGAATTCCTTGTATGGCACGGTCCGAGGGCTGGACAGGAAAGCGCTAGCACAAAGACAGGATGACGCTAATAAATAGGACCGACTTTCTCATATAGAAAATGGATTGGGTTCTCAGGCATGTAAGGATGAAGCACTCAAGATGAAAGACTGAAAAACGAAAGAGGGACTACAAATGAATGAAATAGCAGAAACGTACGTATTTCCATAAATTATATTAAGGAATAAGTTCCAGATTGGAGAAAATTAAAAGTTAGTTTGAGTCTCCCTAACGAAATGAAATGCATTCTCTAGAGAGGAAAAAAACAATGAAGGCACTACAGGATTGAGAGAACGGAGAATCCATACAAAAGCGTGTTCCCACACAGGATTCCTAGCAAATAAAAAGCAAGGTTGAAAAAAGTTCACTGCGTAGAATAAAAGCTCAGGAAAAATGCTGAAAAAACAGCAATGGACCGAAATAGATGGTCCGCAAAAAATTAACCTATTTCATTTCAACAAAAGGAAGGCCAACCTCACCTTCAGCTAGGGCCCTCATTCATTTTCATGGATCGCTAATTCCCGAAGAGATAATAATTGTATCCCCCTGCCTGAGAATAAGCTCCAAATGAGTGCTAATGTGAGGATTCAACTGAACAGCTACACAGAAGTACAGCACGTGAACCAAAATTGTTTTCAATTAAAACCTCATAAAGAAACTAATAAACAATATCAAATGTGGATAAAACGAAAGAAAATTTTGTTTTCTTAAAGGATGCATTTAGTGTTAAGGGAGTAATTAGGTGGCGATGCCATAGGGCGCTCAAAGCGAAGGTGAAAAATTGCAAAATTATAAAAGTCAATGCCATTGAAATTAAAAAAAAACACGAGTCAAAAGAAGAGCAAACGCCAGTACGATGCAGAAACGGTCTGATCTATAAAAGAAGTTCATCACAATGAATGCCTTGACGGAATGATGAATTCGCATTCTCCATGAACATGGGTTTTTATAGTACGAGTGCTAACACACATAAATGGATCGCACCAAGGCCTCTGACATTATATATTGAGGCCTTGGTACAGCGCAGCTGTTTAAACACGCTGGACACCAAATGAACGCGTAAAAGCAAATGAGATGACTAGGAGATTGGCCGAAAAGATAAGATTAGATGCTCGTTTAAGCCTCCCTAATCGCAACGAAGAGGTTCCAAAGAGAAGAAGGAGGAAGGCACCCTTTTGTGACACGTTAACCAGGGTGGGTTAAGCTAAAGTTCAATATTCAGCAACTCAAATTAGAGTTAATTTTAAAAATTAATTTGAAAAAACGATCATTAAACAGATTGTGCCTCCATTTTTCATTGAGTGTTTCTGAAAATTGAGTTTGTGGCTGCTGGTCACTCAGCAGCATTATGAAAATCCCCTCTGTGACCATCGGTGGGTCACGTCACAGAGTGTTGAGGAAGCGCGGAATCTATTCACAATGTGCGTTGAAACAATAAGTTCAGAAAGAATTTTGTAAAACATGAAGATGAAAGTAGTTGGCGCTAAAAAGCAGAACAGCAGCGAACATAAAAAAATTGGTCCTTGACAAAACAAAACAGAAAATTATTTCAACATAAAAAGACGTACATGACTCGCAGCTCTGGACCTCATATTTTCCCCCTGGGAGTGCTTACTCCCATAGATACAATACTTGTATCCTCCTGAGAGGATTGGCCGAAAAGAGATATTTTCGGAATTATTGCTTACCAAGATTTTTAGCGAGGTTACCTGCTCTATAAGTTAAATTTTTGTGCATTAATGCCACTTCAAGAATTGAACGTAAGGTAACTACCGCCAAACTTCACATCAGCTACCTTCAACGACAGAAGAATGATTTTGCCCTGTTTGATTCACGAAGACCTCACCTCACTATGGCTTGTCCGAGCACAAGAGCCGTTTTATGCTAAAACGTGAGGAAAGAATTAACTCATCGGGGGCCAAATTATCAACTGGTCCTGGACCAACTAACCTATCGGTAAAGAACCAAATAAACTTTTGGCAGAAAGTTAAATAACCTTTTGGTCATGAGCTAAATAACCTTTTCGTCAAGAATCGAATGCCCTTTTGATCAAGAACTAAATAACCTTTTGGTCAAGAACCAAATAACTAACTCGTCATGGACCAAATAGCCGAGTGGTCATGGATCAAATAATCAACTGGCCGCGAAACTGAAAATCAACTGATCGTGGATATAAAATAGCAAGCTGATCGTGGCCCAAATAACCGACTAATCGAAGACCAGATGACCAATGCAATTCACTCACTTCTGAAACTCGAGCGCTCACTGACTCTGCCTTGACAACAAGCTGGAATAGTTTCCATATCGACGTCAAACAAAGCGTTGCATAGCAACTGATTAAGAAATTTACGAGCCACACAAGTCGTTAAAATGGACAACGTTCTGCATGGATGGGAACGCTGACCAGTGTGAGGTCTGATAGCAACAAAATGATAAGAATTGCAGCAAAAAATGAAGCAAGAAGTAGACTAGATATCGAAAAACTGCGAGCAACAGGGACATACATTTATCTGAAATGCCGAGTGAAAATAAATGAAATATACATTTACCTCTACACCACAAACAGAAACACTTCGCACGACAATACTAACGGATAGCCAGAATATTTACCACTTCGTGCAAACAAGAAACTCGAGTCCATTGAGTACAGTGAGATTGGCTTGAAATCGTCCAAGTTCAAGAGAGAACCCCATGCAGTTATACCTTGGAAATGGGTAAGCTCAATTTGAACGACATTCGATAAGTTTGAGTGTCTGGCTTTCAACACAATGCACACCGTTCAGCATGATTCAGCATTACATAATGACAAGCCAAACTTGAGTTATGGGCACCATGAAAAGGTTAGGAGTTATGACCTTTACACAACTGTTGTTTCAAATCACAGAATCAGATTCCCGCAGCAAAATATTCTGTACATCTTGATAAAACATCCGCCTTATAAAAACCAATACTCCTGATATGAAACGCTACGAAAATTTCGCTCCGAAAGTTTTCGCGTGTTTTTTATCGCGTAAGTTTGCAAAAATTTAAGTTAATTAAGGGCCTACATTAAAGAGTTGATACAGCGCCTAATTCTGGAAATTTTTCAGGAAAAAATTACTCATGGAAATTTATTGACGGGAGCGTCATCCTGTGATCACAGGATTGTTATACGAGAAACTGCAAAACTGCAGTAAAATCCAATAGATGAGCTTTATTTCAGGCTCGTTCGTACTTTGCAAATATACAAACACATTTACACAAATGTTTTCCACGTCTGGAAATAGTTTCGCCAAAGATTGGCAGAATGAGACGCAAACCTTCCATACCAAATTGAAATTAGAAAAATCAAAATGAAAAATCAAGCCCAGCCCACAATGGCTTCCCGAAGAAATAATGCTACTAGTTCTGTCACACTCAAATACCTACAAGGTCCCCCAAGGTAAGTTGAAGGAAGAACTCTTTCAACGTTTTCCTTCACGAGACATAAACGCAAGTCCCAATCGGGCGCAGCGATGCTTGATCTTTAATGCCCTCGTGCGCTACGAAAATATTTGCCCGTAAGGAGATGTTTGAAGGCGTTACGCTGTCGTGTGTGCCGCCGTGACGACGCGTTTAGTTACGCACCTCGTCACAACGGGAAAATTGGTTCAAGCAAAACAGGTGCGGCCGCTGTGTGGGGAGAAGCGCAATTACTTACGTAACCGTGCACACTCGACAGAGACATAGCAGGAATTGACACTACGCTACAAAGCACTCATGAGGAGTGAAGATAAATGGTAAATAATCAAATTGGTTATTGAATTACTCAACAATCCTTGGACTCGCCAGTCAACATGGCCACAGAAAAGCAGTGTGTTAAATAAAATTGTACATTTAGTGACTCGCGTGAACTACACTTTCCTAAGCAGGGTTTATAGTTCGCCAAGGCAAACTATAAAAGGCCCATTTGAATTTAAATGAGGGTATAAATTTCTTAGATTTGAAGGAATCCGGCTGCAATGAAAGGGTAAGGGCCATGAAGGCCATGTTGAAGTAAATTGTGGGAAAAAATTTTCAGGGCCAGTTTTTGTGCTCATTTAAAGATCCATGCCAAAGAATTTTGCGCGCCTTTAGTGGGAATTAGTCTTCAAATAAAAACTAGAAATTACTATGGAAACATAATTTTCCATGAACAAGAAATTCATCGATGTGTGCATATAAATTAGAATTAGGGAAATGTCATAAAAACAACGAACAGAAATTCCACTAAGCAGAAAATTGCAAATTAGGTTCAACTTTAGGAATCGAAGCAGAAAAAGTAAACCTCGACAGAAATACCCCCTTGCTCAAAGAATGCGAGGACACCGTCACAATTATGAATTAAGTACGAACAAAATTCAGCGAGACGCATTAAAAAAGACGGTAAATTAAGGCGCACGTTAACTACATAGTTAACATCAATCCTGCAAGCTCAGCGATTGCGTCCTTTTTAGATTAACTCGATTACAAATGACATTTTTCAAACCAGAGAGTGTTCAGAAACCAAAATAGCTATACTTGAATTATAAAAATAGTGGCAAATACAATAGAACTTTGCCGAGAAACGCTGGTCGTAACGTAACTATGACCAGAACTCTTCGTGGTCACCGAGATAATTCATGTACGTTGCCACCAAATGGATGACATTCGGATTGAAAATCGAGTTCAGAACAATGAATTTGGCGCCTGCATCCAACAGTGGATCTCAATGTGACTCTGCACATTGAAGTGGATCCCACGATATTATTTAGAGTAAATGCACACCTAATTGACTCGCAAACATTGGTATGCGGCAGATATCACTTCTCATTAAGAACATTACTTAGAGAAAAATTTTCTCGGAGGTCTTATATACCACAAAAATCATCACTTCTCAGATATTTCAACAAAAGGAAGGCTAACCTCACCTTCAGCTGGGGCCATCATTTATTTTCATGAAATGTTTTCATTTGAACTAACACATTCAACTTCAAGCGTCAACACTAAACTAAAGGAGTCATGTTCACAAATCCATCGCTGAGAGCTCTATATTCTTAGTACACTCAAGTATTAGAAGATAATTCATCCGAGACATGGAGAACAACAATGTATGCATTGAAGAAACGATGAATAATTAAAGAAGAAAACGGAACCATGTAAAATACCGCACTCCTGAACAATGAGGATCAATAAAGAGAATTTCAATAGCCCACTGGATTGGAAGAATCAAAATAACCTACATCAGATGACCAATAATTATTTCCTGGAATAACGAACCGATTTCAACAGAGTATAAAACACAGACATGGCCCAGTGTAGATGCTTCCCGTCATTGGAGATCAAATCAATTGGGCTTTAAATGTGAAGCTGCAGCACTCCCTCCAAACGAACCACGTAAGGACTGGACCAAAGCACGCATTATTATCGGCCACTTGCGCTATGTCGGAACGACACACTCAATATCTGCCCTTTGTTACAAATATCAGCGACTCTAATGTCAGAGACACGTCTGCGATTACAAGTCAATAAATATTTGCTCTTCACTAGGCCACTTTCCGTTCAGACAAGGCACATTTCCCACGGACGTACACAAATAAAGACTCGTTATGAGATGTTTAGAGTGGCCTGGGGCACAAACGCATCCGGCGTTGTATTTAGTTCTCTCATAGCATGTGAGAAAATCCACCAGCCTTGGAATAGCCTTCCGTAGTAATTAAAGGAACAGTTACCTCAGAGGTGTGGCTGGTACCAACTTCAGTTTTATTCAAGCAAATAGTGCACAGTTTCGTTTCACCTTTTAAATAATTATGATACGAATTTAAAATTATGTACACACGTTCATGAGGAGAACGATTATGGCGATGTTTAATCGGTTTTATGGAAAATAGAATATTTGATGTAAAAATCTCTATGAGAAACAACATAAGTACTAATATAAGTTTTAACTTTTCGCATATTGACGGTAACTTCAGTGTTGAGATGGCCAGTGCCTCCAGTTTAGGGTAAGTAACAGAGTTTTAAAGTAATTTTACAAATAGAGTAATGTCTCAAAATAAATAAAAATATTACGGTAATTTCAGCAGTTATGAAACAATTTTTTGAACATTCCAGGTGCCTTGCATGTGCAAGTGGATATCGATTTCCACTAAGTTTAAGCCACAGTTAATAATTAATGAACAAATTTAATAATTCTTCTTTAAGTAAAGTAAGTTTTCACACCTTCATTCGTTTACTGTTTGCGAAAAAATTTAGTTGATTTTATTTCATTTTAAGAGCTTTACATTTTATCTCGAAACGTTTTCTCGTTCAGCACACATTTTCATAAAAGCATAATTTTTCAACTTGAAATAAAGAAGTAGGCGCTTTAAAGTAGGCAATTTCGCAAATATTTCAGGGTACAGACAACATTAAAATCTGAAAATTTTCCAATACAATATTAGAGTTTTGGTACACAAAGAGTTTTAAGAAGAAAAAGAAGCACTAGGGAGAAGTGAAATTTATATTCTGAAACAATCAAAGAATTTGAAGGGAATTCCAATGAACTAGAGTTACCTCAGGCAACACAGCTACAAACAATGAATGAATGAATGAATGAATGAAAGAATGTACGCTAATATTTCAGTACCCAACTCACTATTGGTATTTTCCGAAATCGACGAATGCCCTAGATACACAGAGTATTTTATTCTGGTTCAAAAAATGCTCAACTAAATTCTAATGCAAACGTGTTGAATTGAAATTTAATACCTGTTTAAATTCCACATGGAAATCACTCACAATTTTTAAGGATACTGCCAAGAGGATAACATTCACAATAAATAAATATAAAAAGCTATAGACGGCAAACTAATGCAGTATTCAAAAACCACTCCATTCTTAAGAAGTAGCCCTTGGAGGACACTCATGGAAAAAGAACTCGAACATGCCGGCAGCTTCTGACAGCGTGCGAGTCACGACCATACATCACTGGCCCGAATAAACGGCTTATTAGAGTGCACGAATAACTGTACCTGAGCTACGCGCCTGTCATTAGCATACCGCGCTGCTCAAGTGAGGGAACCCTCACCTGCCACCGACAACCTGGAACTCATTTCCTCACCTAGGAAATCAAAAATGAATAAAAAGTCATTTAAACCTCACAAAACGAGCCGCATACGTGACAGAGAATTTCTAAGTGTTTTATTTCCGTTGGTTCATTTACATCTCGAGTCTCCCCTCAAACGCTGCAGTTCGCAAGACTCGACAAGAACAGGAGAGAGGACGGCTCTCCTTCAACGACCGTGCAGCAATCCGCTTGCATTCCGTCGTGACTGACGATCGTCCTAAATTGACACGGGGCCTTTGAGCGGAGGCACTGTATCAGGTGCGGTGGCTGCTGATGAAGTATTGTCCGATTCAAAGTTCAAGTTTCCATTGTGAGCGGACCTCGAAACTCGAAGTGCACGAGATGTGAACGGTACCTAACCATCCCGCAGTTAAAGGAACGGTCCCGTGATTTGTGCAGAGCTAAGATCAACCCTAGGAACACATGCGCTGCACACGCAAGGGCAGTGGTCAAAATTGAGTTGCTCAATCTAGTCGCTGGTATAACCGTAGGCAAAAATGTTAAACTTGACACCTGCGTGAATGTATACATAATCTATCACGAACATTCTTGAGCTGCAACTTGATCGTGAAGTGTAACTCGGGAGAATAAACTATTGTTTCCTTCCTGAACCTTCAATGGAAGACCTAGAAGTAAAACTCAAGTTTACAAGAGTAAAGCCTAGTCTTCGCTGTGACTTTACGCTCATATAAACTTTATTAGCTTTAAGGTCAACTGTTACATGGTGTAAATGTTTCAAGCATCATTCATACGGAAGTTGTTCAACTTTCAAAACGTGTTATGGGTGAGAGGAACAGAATTAGAAAGCGCAGCTCAGATTCAAGAAAGTTTTAATAGAATAAGAAGCATGTGCTTAATAAAGTCGCAGGTTTTTGCCATCATCTCATGAAGTCCGGCTGCTAAATTTGAAAGACATCAGTTACCGTTTAGTTAAAAATTTACACCAATAGCTTAGTTAAAATTTACACCAAGGTAAAATATGCTCACATCGAATTGTTAGGATAATAGTACCCAATGCTGTACTTGAAAGTAATGTTTTCGTAAGAGGCGATGTGACTGGAACCGCCCAAAACAATTCGGTCTCTTCTCTAGAGTTGAGAGATTGCCTCTAAACAAGCCAAGCGTAGATTCGCTCCTAAAATCGATGGTATAATCGTAATCATCATCACGATTTCCATGACAAGCACAAACGTTGCTTCAATACACGTGCAGTTAAGAATAAGATAACAGATGCTGAGGGTTACTTTAGAACCTCCACTTGTTAAGCTGTCGAGGAGGACATGACACCACAAAATACAGCGTTCACAAGTTCACCAGCCTGCGCGAGATAAGCAAGTCAACAATTGCTACCCTTATCGCTCATCGTAAACACCCAGGCATGTAATATGACTCAAGGATGCAGATGCGAACAACTCGGGGAAAAAGACCTTGCAAATTGGTCTCAAATGGCAGGGACACTCGCCGCCGAGAGCCCATGCTTTAACTGTCTCCTTACACAGCGTTGAGTCCGTTGACGTACTGTCTAAACGCGCCAATGGTGGTTTTTGTTCAACACTATCACATTTAAATCACTCACTAAACAGGGCAAAGATGGCTGCCGTCTCGCTTTCAACCCACACTCACGAAGGTAAAGATTTTCTGTCAGTAAATAAGTGCACGCGCGTAACTGTACACACACATCCAAGTCTTATCATGAATTGAAAGCAAGCTGCAGATTCAATATATGCCCGTAGGAACCACACATCCCCTACAACCTTTGCTCTTTCTCACATTTGATTTCAAACACACAAAATAAATTAGCCTTGTCTTCAAGTACCTATACCGAAGCTCAACAAAACTTCGCTATGTGGGTGATAATCCTCACACTTTGTCTTTCATTTCATTCTTCTGTTGACTTAGGATTTTGTTTTCGATTGAGATAAATGTACAAAAATGTTGAAATATTATCTGGCTCTTTGGGAATTTTCAGGGTTTTTTCTAGAAATTAGAAGTTGAATAAAAATTTAATTCCGAACACGACAAAAATTGAACAATATTGAGACCTGCATCTGGTTGTGACAATGCACCCACGTTATGAACACACAAACAATTTACAGCTCCAACAATGTGTTCCCACATTCGGTACAAATGTTTCTTTCAAAAACAATTCATAAAATCCTTCAAAATTTTTCTGCTCTTCAATCTTACATGTGAGCATCTTATAAAAAAAGAAACTTCTTGATTTTCCATCCCTATGACGGCTGCATGAGGGCACCAGGTTTGGAAGTGTCCGAAGACAGTGGCGACATTTTAATAAACTCGCGCAGGTAGCTGAGCAGACTTGCACCCCTGCACAAGTGTTGCCGCAGCAGGCTCGCATTCCTTTTTGATATCCACACAAAGTACTGAACTAATTTACAAAATATGTTTAAAGTAATATAAAAGTTCTTTAAACAATACGAAATTAGACTGCAAAAATGTTCACCTTTGAGAGAATGCGAACACATCTCGCAAAACAAGCTTCTCTAAAACGACGGCAGATTTTTATTGTAAGACGGAGCTATCGCGGCCAGGAAAATCAACGCGGCAAAGGTTCATTTAAATTACTCACCACACCGAGCCCATGCTGGGGCCAGCGGCCGGAATGGGGATTATGTGAGCTGTAAAGATCACGGTCGAAGCAACACCGACTCATTCATTATTAGATGACCACTTTGCAGGAGTCTTGCAAGCGCTCCGTTATGCTCACACAAACGCTACGAGAAAAACTAACTGAACCTTTGGCTTGCAAGCGTAGATTTATGGACCACACGCACAGATCTCTTGAGTGTCTACAGGGGTTAAGGTACAAGTCTTTTGTTATTGAATAGCTGTGATTTCATGGTATGTGATTTAAAATAAGCAGCTGGCGGAGGAAGCCAACAAAAAGACATTGAATTAGATTATGGTTGGTTCAAGCATCCCTAGCCGCCACAACAAAGGTGTTCACAAGAGAAATGAACCATTAAGTGTGGAATAAAGCGAGCAGGGAACCAATGAACAAGGTGTGTCCCTCGCGCCCTGCTCGTAGAAACAGCAAGACGAAAAATTCTTAGACACAAAATAAAACTTCCAAAAGAAAGTAATTTATGCTGAAAAAAGAGAGCAGTAAACAGAAAAACGACAGTTCAGAGGAAAACAAAAACCCATTATATTTCAACAATGCTTACCTAACCTTCAACTCGGGACCTCACATCTATATTCTCTGGGAGCGTCGAGAGGCAATAATGAGCATATATAAATCACACATTTATCTCAGTTAACATTTTTAATTGATTGCACAAGGCTGTTTTCACGATGAAGGGGCCCAATCACCCTCCCACGCACAATAAAAAAAAGGAAATTTGACGCTCAAATTATTGATGATACAACAAAGTTCTGCGTAGCGGCCAGCTGCGCATTACCCAGGAAAGTACTAGTACCGCGACGTACGCTGGCGGAGACTGATACAATGATTGACAATTTTCCTACGAAGGGACCCACCGGCAGTCACTGGGGGGATTTTCGTAATGCTGCTAACCGACCTGCAGTCACTAAATTAATTTTTATAAAAACTTAATGAAATTACATGAAGGCACGATCCATTTAATGTTTGCTATTTTCAAAATTGCCTACAACAATAGACTTTGATTTGAACTTCAGTTTAACACATCGCAGGAAACATGTTAAGCCAACCCCACTGGAGAATTTCAAAAGTGGCCTCGCATCAATAATGTTACTAGGCCCCAGTATCACTGGACACACGTGAGGACAACATATCTCCAGTAGATCTTCCTGTGGAATGAGCACATAACTTACCCATCAAATGAAACTCGAAAATTGCCAATATTAAATAGAGGATCCACTGTTGCCTACACTCCCAGTCAGGCTATGAAAAAAACAATTAGATGTTCACCAAAAAAACGATCATCATGCGATTAAAGTTCGGAATGACAAAGAGGCGAAAATCAAAGCCCTAAAGTACATTTCAAACTAACAGCGAAACAATGGAAGTTTGGAGATGTAAACGAACCCAAACTTACATCCCACGACCAAATTACAATGAGACTGCATAAAAGTTGAGCCGCCCAAACCAAAACAGAGGTGTTCCTGAGAAAGGAAAGGAATAGGCACCACCCAATCAGAAATGCTAGTGCGGATCGGCATCGATTATCTGGGGACAGTACATCTTATTTAGGATCAGTGCGGGGCCCAGTTCGGGAAGAAATTTTTCTTCACCGCTCACTGCAGATCAATGAAGAAAATTCTGG
>JACJUY010009024.1:13597-35065 GCA_014220935.1 Platorchestia sp. MABIK | reverse complement strand
TGCCTTGAATGATGGAACCGTGAAAATGAGGTGCATGTCTATACAATATATCAAAAGAAAATGTTTCGGTCTCAAAGTCTGAATTTTCTCGTGAACAGCTCGTAAATTTGGGCCATGAACGGTAAGTAAATGTTTGCGAGAGATTGCCTCACAAAAAAATCAATGGAATTATTTCAAAGTAGTTCCACTGAATTTTTTTAAAGCAGTTCCATTGAAATTTTTTAAAACAGTTCCATTGAATTTTTTTAAATCAATATTCTCTCATTGAAGGTACTAAGTAATCAAGTCACCAGCACGTTCACATGTTCTCTGAACTAACCCACCCCCTTTGTTTGAAATATGAAATAAGGCGAAATGATAGAAAGGCCGTGAGAATTAAAAAATAGAACCATCAGCATCTGCATTTACTTCAATTTAATATAAGACTTCGCCTGCTCATAATCAAAAATCAAATCATCATGCTTTATTTTATTGTTCAATTTGTAAATAACTTTACCTGCACGTTATCAGCAAATCTAACTCACAACTATTGTTTTATAGTACAGTTTGTTATAACTTTGCTTGTGCGTTATAAAAAAACTCTAACCATAAACATTTGTTTTACATGTCAATTTGATTAAAAACTCTGCCAGCTAATAATCAACAATCTATCAATCTTTATATTATATTTCAGATTATTAAAAGATTTCGCTTGTTCAAAATTATTGTATCAAACCATCATGCTTTGCTTTATACCTAAGAATTTCATGAGCGTCTCACTGGGTGTACAGAAGTGAAGTATGTATTTTTATGTCGCAGTTCAGAGACTCCTAAACAGCAATAACGAAAGTCATAAAGTGCAATTGTGGGGCGAAAACAAAGTTGTTTTCAAGAAGCTTTCATGAGGCAATTGTAGCCAACGCTCGGTAAGAAATGTTTTCTCGACAATTACCCTGAAAATTAATTTTAAGAAGGTTATGCTTCGAAGACTAATACAAGCCAACGCAACACTTTCATAAGTTTTTAGAACAAAGCTCAGGAATGTTTTGTTTAGAGATTACTAAAGCAGCATTGCTCTAAAAAAACAACGATGTTCTTCTCACAAGAACTGAATTGAAGATGGAGAAAAAAAAAACACATTCCATTCGCACTTCGATGATAAGAGTCGTATGCAAAGATGCGTGAGAGAAAGAAATTTTATCACTCCAACCATTTCGTGTGAATTTCAAAGACTAATTTGCCAGAGCTTTGATGCGCTTTATTACGTTGCTGTCAAGGCTAATTACCCTAATTTACAGTGAAAATTCATTACATCAAGTCGAACAATTTGGTATCTAAGGTATTTAAAAATTTAAGCATCTTTGTAATGCAACATGATCTTAGGTTATAGCGTTACTGTATATAATTACCCAAAAAAATTACTTCAACATGTCCTGAGATAATCTCATTCTTTCCTCAAACTTTTCATACCCAAAGCCATATTTGCGCTGTTTATTTTTCGAAAATAAACGAAGAAGATATTTAACTGTTAAACGTAAAATCCGTAGACTTTTTAAGTAGGACAGTCACGCTGTGGAGATACTTAAATGTTAGATGTAAAATCCGTAGACTTTACTTGTTCAACAGGCACGCCGGAGTTAAATGTTAAGTATAAAGTCCGTAGACTTTCTGCGGATGACTCGTACATGAAAGCCATCTCTATAATCTAAGAAATTACATGTAAACTATATTTTCAACATCTATAGCTGAATGTAAAGTAAAAATTCCCTCCAAAAGACCCATAAATTATACACCTACAATAAGACTGAACAATACAAGGTGTCCATATATATGTGGTGTAATTTGAAATTACTGTAGCTTTAAAACTATACGTCATAGAAACAATCGGTAAAAAATTTTAGAAACTAGAAAAATTAGATTTCTTTGTTTATTTGCTGTAGTCTTCTTAAGTTTCTACATGCCCGTTATCTTTAGCCATGCATAGGGTAACACGATTTTTGTGTTTATTAAAAACATTTGCCAGTTGGTCAGCAGTAGTGTCTGAGGGCACAGCAGTTAGTTTACCCTTCAAGTCTCTCAACGAACGAGGTCATGTTGCGTACTATAGTTTTCACATGCCCCATAAAAATAATGTAACAGAGTCAAATCTGGGGAACGTGGAGGCCATGAAAATGGACCTCTCTATCATTTTCTATGAATTATACGTCAATTGTTACTCAATTGTATTCAATTGACCGATATAATGCTCTAGTTCTTTTTCACGCAGCTTTTAAGATTACCATTGTTGCTAGGGCATTTAAACGATATACATGTTTCCCCACGCCAAAATGTTTCAAGAAGTATTCAAAATTTTATGTGAAAAACTGAAGATTGGCACAAAATAATTTAATTTTAAGCTAAATATCGAGACATCGATATCGATGTTAAGTTAAATATCGTATATTACACAATGGAAAGACAGTGTGCTGAAATGAAGGCTGCACTGACTCATTTCATCTGAGAGCTCTAAGTGATTCATTTTTTGACAAAAATAAGTCCACATTGACTTATTTCATCTGAGAGTTTTACGTAACGTTACTGCTGCAGCAAATCATCCGTGATTTACAAATCTAGTTGCGCACAGTGTGCGTTTGAGAAACGCACGTGGGCTCGACCACTCGACCTCTTAGTATTCGTGTTGCAGAGCATGCCGGCAGTAGTTTCAGAACTAATCAGTTACTTTCCACATCTTCCCACTCCTCAGTCCGCTCTCATGCAGAGAAGTGCGACATTCCTGTTAGATTAGGTGATTTTAGAGTAATTTCAGCTGCATCAAAACAAATAAAACTCCGCAATTTTAGAATCTCTTCTCTTTTTGAAAGAAAAACCTGTTTTAAAGGATATGCAATCGGCCTTTCCTCTACTACTAACGTAATTTTAATACTGAACATTTTAATTTAGTTTCTTTCATGTTTTTCTTTTGCTTTCTTCTTTCATGATTGATGTAAATTTGAGTCTTGACTAGTTTTTTTTACTTGTTTTTAGGTTGATAATGACCCTGGAGGTCGAAACGTTCAGAAATTTCTATTCATTAACTTTCCTAAATAAAGAATGAGATTTAAGACGTGTATCTTGGCACTTGTGTTTATTATTCGAATATTCAGAAAGCAAACCACTTATATATACCCAGAGTTTTCCGTGATTCATTTTTTGACAAAAATAAGACCGCACTGACTCATTTAATCTGAGAGTTTTACGTGTTTCATTTTTGGCTTGAAACTAGTTACTTGAAGAGACAGCACCTAGAGAGGCTCGGACATAACTCGCCGCTAAAGTTGCAGCGGCTGGGAGCTTTGTCGCAGCTTTTTCTCTTCTGACACTAAACTCAAAAACTGACGACCAAACTTCATCTATAAAGAAAGCGTAGCTTCCCTTCACTGATGTTTGAACCAGTCCTTGTGTGCTCATATTTAAGAGTTCTCGGCGTATATCCTGTGACCTCTGGTCAAGGGTTATTGGATATAACTTGCAGCCGCAGATTATTTGTTTGACACTCTGGTCAAGGATTATTGGATTTAACTTGCAGTCGCAGATTATTTGTTTGGCACTCTGGTCAAGGATTATTGGATATAACTTGCAGCCGCAGATTGTTTATTTGACACCCAGGTCAAAAATAATTATTTAAAATAAAAATTCCTTCCTCGACCTGCTTAATATGAAGTGAAAGGTTCCAACTAATTTTAACTGTACGAACCCACAAGTTTCAGCAAAATGCAATTCCTCCTTCACTGAGTTGTTGAATATGATGTGCAACCTACACCGTAGATTGCCCCTTCATTTTTCACGGCTGTGACGGGCGTCACGGCGCGGACGCAGTCAAAAGCTGCAAGTAAAATCAAGGATGATTTACGGGCGTGGGCCACGAGCCGGAAAATCCTGGGTCAGTTTGATTTACGATCAGAACAAGTGTCACGGCTATTCCTGCTACAGCGAGACAGCTGCTACAGACGTGGTGAAGCAAATGCCGCTGCTACAAGCTGTATTCTGGCTGGCAAAACAGCTTTTTAATCCTGCTACAGCGAGACAGGTACAGACGTGGTGAAGCAAATGCTCTAGCTACAAGCTGAATTCTGGCTGGCAAAACAGCTTTTTAATCCTGCTACAGCGAGAGAGGTACAGACGTGGTGAAGCAAATGCCGTGGCTACAAGCTGAATTCTGGCTCTCAAAACAGCTTTTTAATCCTGCTACAGGAAGACATCTGCTACAGACGTAGAGAAGTAAATGCCGCGGCTACAAGCTGCAGTCTGGCTGGCAAAACAGCTTTCTATTCCTGCCACAGCGACACAGCTGCTACACACGTAGTGTATCAAATGCGAATAATGAAAAAAACAGTCCCTCAGACAAAAATCTCTTAATGCGCACTGCAGTGAGACAGTAGTTCCAAAACGTAGAGACGCATATACGACGTATGAAAATGGCAGTCTACTCATAAAATAACATTTAATGCGCGCTCGGGTGCAACAGTTGTTACAAAACGTAGAGAAGCAAATGCGACTGATGAAAACAACAGCTATTCTGCATTTGTTAATCAATAGGATAGTTTATGACAGGTTCATGATGTTGGTAGAGTAACATCATCTCTTCTACCAGACTGATTTTGTAGAATAGCGTTCAACGCGATTGTTTAATTTTTGTTCACAAGTCATATGCGAACGAGCGAGATGACATGCATAGAAAAATATTTAAACGAAATTTATTGCTAAGTAAAAATATTTGAACTTAATTTTATAGCTAAGAATAAATATTAAATCAGACCTATGTGACATGGGTTCAATTGCCAAAATTTTCTTTCAATTCTTTGAATTGGTAACGGCGAAGTTGGCCCAATTTTTTTTCCGAACGGTATTTTCTTTAAGTACTGTACAATATTGAAGAACAAATTAAACGAGACTGTCAACAGTCGTTATTTATAACAAATAAAAACCTTGGAGACGAAACCAGAACAAGCAAAGTAATTTTTCATTTTCAAATGTGGTTAGAAATGAAAATTTGTTTGAAACTCTTGAGCGTGCATATTGTCTAAAAAATTATGTATTTTTTCTGACACACGATGTGACAATTTAAATAGAAAGGATATCACATTTTGCAAATTCATGGCATCGTAGTTTTTTAGCGATTTTTTGCATCATTTGCATGTTTCGTACTTCAATTTCTTCTTTTCGGCGGGAAAAAATTACGTGTGTTCTAATAGAAAAAATTACAAAAACCGTATTCCTAATCTCCAGATGATATCCAACCAAGTTCATAAGAAAAACAAGTCTCGGTCTCTACAAGGCGAAAGGTTTTTTCATCAATTTGCTCAAAGAATCGCGAGCCCCCGACTCAGGAAGATGCCAAGTTAGCTTCCGCAGAAACTTCTTTCAAATAAAAAATCAATGAGAGGCTGGAAAGGGACTGAAGAAGAATGGGCTTTTCGGCAGCAAAATGCCCAGATTTTCTGCGGTCGGATAAAAAAAGCTGAGCAGCCTCAAGAAGTGTAACTTTTTTCTAGCGTTAGTCATTCCAATAATTGCTTGAGTTGCTACTTGTGATTCCTTGAGTAATAAAATCGAAAATGTTTCTTCAAATTTGATCTACTGTGAAGGGTTTAATAGCGGACGAATTTGAAGTTCCTGATTCACGAACTTCGAGTAAAGGATAGCAATAAAAAAATATCCATATATTCACTTTTCCTCAAAATTCACTTCTAAACCTGTAAACCCTTCCAGATAGCCCATTCATATACTTTATTATACCAAATGAAATCGTAGACAACAGTAGATGCTATGAATAATTCACATGTTACATTACAACAGGGAATGAAACTTCCTAAAACCAGTCGTGAAAAACTTGTGATGAATAATAGTTTCGAAGCGTGTGGTCAAAATAATTATTATAAGATCGTAAAATAAAAAAACATTTCACCAAATTGTTTATTGAAAAATTTCCGATTTTTCCAGTGGTAAAAAACTTTGCATAAATAATAGCATTGAAGAGTGGGGACAAAATTATCATTTCAGGATCGTAGGGTGAAAACTTCTTTTTCAAATTTGTTGGTTTAAAAATGTCCGTAGCTCAGAAACCAGAAAAAGTGCAAGAACAGAGTGCTCACCATCATGCTTTTATGTTTTCCCAGAGCAAACTGGGCCAATTTGTCGTGGCTGTAAGCCCGAGCGACATGCCAATAAATTAATTAATGGTAAAACCTTTGACGCCTTTCGAAACATTTTCTATGCGAGGGAATTTCCGCCCGTAAAATTTTGGCCTACATCCACCAGCCAATATCGCGTAAATCTGCGCAAGTTCAGACGAGTGAAACTCTTAATACTTGCAATTGGTTCCACTGAGTTTCAAGAAAATAATGAAAAAATCATCCTAAAAGGAAAACGTAGTTACTGTAGTATCCTCTCGCTAAAAGTTTGTCATGAGTAGCCTGGAATAAAAGCCGTCACGGGTTTTTGCTGGTAACACTTTCCTCTTGAAAAAAAAGGAGAAAGGATCTAGGTTTTCATTGGAAGCACACATTGCAGATAATCTTTGAATTAGACATGGCGAAGCTGAACTTATACGGATAAAAATTTGATCTTGTTTTTAATTGCTTGAATCTAGCATGGTAATAATTGAATAGCTAGGACGTATGTTTATCTGCGTTAGGTGAGATTTGTAAAATGCATTGCATTAATACACTAGTGACTGTTTCACAAACTACGAGGACCGACTGGTGTATCATGGAAAGATTTTCTCTCACTTTGGGTCTGAGATCTGATTCCCGACCATATCATTACCATCATATTACATTTCATTATATTGCTCAGCAATCTTAAGATGTACCAATGTAAATTATTCAATACAATACTAGACGCATGAGTAAATTTTCTCGCTAAAATTCCATAGATTAAAACATCGGGTACATTAAAAACAGATAAAAAGTTAAAACATCGGGTGTACATACTTAATCTAATTTTAATCTAACCTAGCCTGTCCTTACTCAACCTGACTGACTTTATTTAACATAGCCTAACTTAACATAATGTGGCCTAGCATTCTCAACACAATCTAACCCAAACTAGCCAAACGTGACTTTTCCTTTAATAACTTAACCTAGTTTAGCACATTCAAACTTAAGATAGCTATGCTAACATACCTAGTCTTATTTAATATAATCTGACTTTTTTCAAATTACTCAATAAAATTAACAACGCCTAACTAAACACAACGTAACCTTACATTTGCCAACATACATACTACTTAAAACACTTTCGATGTGTAAAATAAGAGTACACACCTCACATATGCTAACATACTTACTCTTATTTAGCCTCATCAGTCCTTTCCCCAAATAACCTAATCCAATTCAACAACACCCAACTTAACATAATGTACCAACATTCTCATCAACATGAGAATGTTAGTGCTAACATAATCCTAACATATGCTAACACAATCTTACACACCAAACATACACCTCACATTTGCTAACATACTTACTCTTATACAGCCTCATGTGACCTCTCCCCAAAAACGCAACCCAATTCCCAACAGACATTTCTGCTCCAGATCTGCTGGAGGCCAAGATCGCTAACTGGCACAGACCGTCTTTCTGAGGCTCCTCGAGGAAGTTGGATGAATGGGAGGCTTCTGCTGCCCGATAATTCGCGGACAGCAGATATTGGAGGACAAAGTTTGAGTGGGATCGCAACCATTACCAAAGAGCTATACCTCTCGCGAAAAAAGTAAATGAATAGAGAGTGGGATGCAACGAGAATTCTTTTTCTACGATATAGTGTTTCTAATCAGCTGTTTCAATGATTTATAGCCATTACCAAAAAGCTATACCTCTCGCGAAATAAGTAAATAAGCAGAGAGTGGGATTTAGTGACAATTCGAGGTTTATGTACGATGCTGAACTTTTCTACTTAAGAGTGATTTTAATAGAGGTATTTTTTCTACTTCAGAGTGGTTCTTATTAGAATGTAGTGCCCTACCTTAGTTACCCCTCAAATCTTGATTCTAGTCCTTTAATTGTTCAGTAATCTCAAGATGTACCAATGTAAATTTATTGAATAAAAAAGTTCCGACTTCTCCGTTCTGTATCACCGATACGCAGTGAGGGAGAAGCTATGTAAGGCCGCTACCTCACTGGCCTCAATGGAACTCAAAGGCCGAGGTGGCAGCATTCGGTCCTTACAAGATGTTTAAGTTACTCGTTTCCATTACTAAAGAGCTATCCATCTCGTGAAAAAAGTGAATAAACAGCGAAGCGAATGGGATTTAGTGAGAATTCGAGGTTTATTTTCGATGCTGAATGTTTCTGTGGCATTTGTTCTACTTTAGAGTGATTCTAATCTCTGATCTCAAATATTTTCTCACTGGAATTAAGAATTGACAGCTTTTTCAGACTTAGATGAGCTACTTTTCTGCGGCATCTATTTTTGTTTGGAAAATGTTCCGTGAAATTGTGAATGCGAAAACATGATCTTCATAACAAAAAGAAGTTCAACGATTTTCTAAACTTAATAGGACATTTTAATCCTTGAATATTGAAAGATGATGATATAAGCTGATGTAAATATTTAAAAAGTTGATTGTTGGACTTTCTCTATAAATGGATGCATTATATTTTGTTAATTTAGAAATATTTCTCATCTCATTTTCTTGCAAGACATCAGCAATAAACACAAAAAAATTGTAAAATGGTTCATCAGAAGAAGCACTGAAAGCTTAATCACGGCATGAAAGAGAAAATACATAGCGTATTTTTTCCACAAATAAATATTCCATCAGGTATTCTATTACCATAGTCCGAGCGTTTGTGCGTATGTCCAAACATTTCCAAATGAACAAACCCAAAAAACTACCCGAAAGCCTTGTGAAGCACTATCAATACTCGAGCTATTTGAAACGATTTTCTCCTCCCTACATGTTATACGGATGAAAATTAGTGTGATTAGTGATTCTAAACCACCCATAACTTAAATCAAATGTGTACTAGGTAAATAATTGGGGCTAATTTTATCTGTATACGTTGAGGTTTGTACATGGGATGCACAACTCTAGGTTTGATTTCGTAGTGCAAATAGTGCACAAAATCTCCGAAATCAGCATCGTAATGCGTAATTCTAGGTTCGATTTCATAGTGCATATATTGCACAGGAACTCCGAAATCAACATCGTAATACTTCTTCCGCGGTAAAAAGGGCTTTCTAAGCTCCGGTTCTCTTTTGACCCAAATGGTTCAAAGGCTTGAAGTTCCCGAGAGATGTACGAGGAAAACGTAGCCTCTTGATTTCAAATTTACCACCATCGATGCCCTCGAACTTCTACGCTCAATAAAGAACTTCTGAAAACAGAAACTCCCCGCACGAACTTGGAAGATATAAGCTCTGAACTTTAGCAAAGAACGACCCACTACGGAACTTAGATATGAAAGGTAATTAATGGATAAAAGCTCTTGCTAAAGTGGAGTAAAGCCTACCTCAATTGGAACACAGAGCTTCCTTGTATCCACGAGGCACCCACCAGACTGCGAAGTCGTCCGATGGCATCAGTTTCCGATGGGGGTCCATTAAAGAGATAGCAATTAATTTGGAGTCCGCAGAAGCCTTTCAATTTTCCGATAATTATCCTGGAAATGAGTTTAGGGAGTGGCCTCACTTATTGCACATCAGCGCAATGAAGATGAAAGATACGAGTGCAAAATATACAAGGCATTCTGGGCTCATTTTCTACGCGGCAAATTAATTAGAAAATTAATCGAGGAGAACTATCGAAAAACGTTCTGCGTAAATGTGTGCTCATATGAAAAAAGTGCGCGGAAAAACTGGGAAATTGAATTTGAAGAAATTATTCATTGAATCGCAGTACAAGAATTGCAGTACACTAGTATTTATCAGCTATCTAGAAAACGTTGAGAGTGTTCGCTTCATGAATTTCATTGGGAACCTGATTAACCCTGAATCTGCTCAACTTGAATTTGCGCAACCCTGAATCTGCTTAACCCTGAATCTGGTCAATTTTGGATTTTCTCAATCCTGAATCTGCTAATGGCTGAATCTGCTCAACCCTGAATCTGGTCAACTTTGAATTTGATCATCACTGAATCTGCTCAACTTTGAATTTGCTCAACCCTGGATCTGCTCAACCCTGAATCTGGTCAATTTTGAATTTGATCATCCCTGAATCTGCTCAACTTTGAATTTGCTCAACCCTGGATCTGCTCAACCCTGAATCTGGTCAACTTTGAATTTGATCATCCCTGAATCTGCTCAACTTTGAATTTGCTCAACCCTGAATCCGCTCAACCCTGAATCTGCTCAACTTTGAATTTGCTCAACCCTGAATCTGCTCAACTTTGAATTTGCTCAACCCTGGATCTGCTCAACCCTGAATCTAGTCAACTATGAATTTGATCATCCCTGAATCTGCTCAACTTTGAATTTGCTCAACCCTGGATCTGCTCAACCCTGAATCTGGTCAACTTTGAATTTTCTCACCCCTGAATCTGCTTAACTTTGAATTTGATCATTCCTGAATCTGCTCACCCCTGAATCTGTCAACTTTGAATTTGCTCAACCCTGAATCTGCTCAACTTTGAATTTGATCATCCCTGAATCTGCTCAACACTGAATCTGGTGAATTTGATCANTTGATCATCCCTGAATCTGCTCAACCCTGAATCTGGTCAACTTTGAATTTGATCATCCCTGAATCTGCTCAACGTTCTGTAGTGAGACGGGCAGCAGGATATTAATTCAGTGATTCACGGCAGTGTAAAATATAATAGTATAAAGTTTTATAAATTAAATGGTCACACAGTGTTAACGAAATTGACAAGCTTAGCAGTCAATCCACGAGTTAACCCAAACCTCAACTTACAGGAAAAAATTCATTCCAGTTAGTAATTTAATACAGTATTTTATTCAAGTAATGAACATCCGAGACTAATATTTCTCAGCATTTTTTGTAATGAATATCCGAGACTAACATTTTTCAGAATTTTTTAATGAATATCCGAGAATAATGTTTTTCAGTATTTTTTGTAATGAATATCCGAGACTAGTATTTTTCAGTATTTTTTTAATGAGTATGCGAGACTAATATTTTTAAGTTTTTTTTAATGAATATCCGTGACAAAAATTTTTCAATATTTTTTGTAATGAATATCCGAGACTAACATTTTTCGGAATTTTTTTATGAATATCCGAGAATAATATTTTTCAGTATAATTTAAGATACACTTGACAAAATGGATAACTCTGGGATCGACTGTATTTTGGAGTAGAGTACTTATTCTAAAAAAAGGAAAGTATTTATTCTAAAATAAGGAGAGTATTTATTCTAAAATAAGGAGAGTATTTATTCTAAAATGAGGAGAGTATTTATTCTAAAATAAAGAGAGTATTTATTCTAAAATAAGGAGAGTATTTATTCTAAAATAAGGAGAGTATTTATTCTCAAATAAGGAGAGTATTTATTCTAAAATAAGGAGAGTATTTATTCTAAAATAAGGAGAGTATTTATTCTAAAATAAGGAGAGTCTTTATTCTAAAATAAGAGGAGCCTAGCCGTCTAAACTTGAATCCTGCTTTTTGAACTCAGCAATTAATATCGTTTTCTCGCAGAAATAATTGAGCAATAAGACTTTCTTTAATAAATGACACTTTAAATGCTTTTTCCAAGAAGTGGATTCAATAATAAATAACATTGGTCAGGCGTTTTGTACGCGGAATGTCGTACTTAGTTTTTTTCTTTTTTTACTTTGCCCTGTCATGGACGCTCAAATAAATTTCCCAACTCAAGGAATTTTCCTTCATAGCATTCTTAATTTACTGGACATCCTCGATTAATAAGTTAAAAAAAGAAGTTTTTTGATGTGCAATCTGCGTTTGTGAATGTGCAAATTTTTGTTATCCAATATTTTTGGTGTTAGTGTTTTCAGTATTTTAATAATTTTTCGTCAGAAACTGCACTAGATATAACCGTCACGTAATTCTTTAGTTTGTTGAATTTTATTACGCTTTTCCCACCATAGAAATTTCAAATCAAATCCGATGTAACAATTTCCGTTCGCATGACAAACTAAATTGTCCTTGAATGACCCTTCAGTTTGCGAGACAATGCCCGTCAATACCTGCCTATAATTGTATTTGTTCCCTCATATTTTATCTCTTATGTTTTGGTTCAGTTTTCAAACTTTAAACAAGTATCGACTTCGGACAAAAAAGCACTATAAGTGGGACAAGTTTCCAACGAGGCCTGAATTGTTTGTGCAATCATATTTTGTTTCCTATGCTTTGGTTCACTTCACTAATTTTAAATGGAAATTTGTTCGCATGTTCGTCCCTTCCAGGCAAGGAAACACTCTAGTGGGACAAGTTTCCAGCGTGACCGAAACGATGCCTGCCTCATAATTATTTGTGCTTGTATAATAATTGTTTGTGTCTTAATAATTGTTTCTGTTTAAATAATTGTTTGTGTCGTAATAATTGTTTCTGTTTAAATAATTGTTTGTGTCGTAATAATTGTTTGTGTTTTAATAATTGTTTGCGTCTTAATAGTTGTCTGTCTATTTCATTTTTAATGCTTCTTTTCAGTTCTCAAATTTCCAGTGGGAATTTGTTCGCATGTTCATCCACTTCAAGAGAAAGTGATCTCTACGTAGGTCAAGTTGTCAAAGTGACCAAAACGTCACCTGTATAATAATTATTTGTGCTGTCTAATAATTGCTTGTGTCTTAATGATTGTTTGTGTCTTAATAATTGTTTGTGTCTTAATAATTGTTAAATAATTGTTTGTGTCTTAATAATTGTTAAATAATTGTTTGTGTCTTAATAATTGCTTGTGTCTTAATAATTGTTTGTGTCTTAATAATTGTTAAATAATTGTTTGTGTCTTAATAATTGTTTAATAATTGTTTGCGTCTTAATAGTTGTTGAATAATTGTTTGTGTCGTAATAATTGTTTGTGTCTTAATAATTGTTTGTGTCATAATAATTGTTTGTCTAGCTTGTATCCGATGCTTTAGTTCAGTTTCAAAATTTGAAATTGAAATTTGTTTGCATGTTCATCCCTTCCAGGCGCGGAAGCTCTCTAAGTGGGACGATGAGATGAGCAGCAGCGGACGCAACTCCCTGAGGCGCCAATACAAGAAATGCGTGAATCCGTTGCGCCGCCCCACACTACAATTGCTCTTAGAGTTATGCATCATCTTACAAACATCTTCCATAACATCATGAGAAGATGCGCAATGAATGAAAGAACAAGCATCCCGACCTCAGCTCACACGGGTGAAAATTAGGATCATTTATTCACGTTATACTTGATACATGAGTTGAATACAACTCTATGATCATATCACTTTCTGCTAACTCCAGCGTACAGAAGAAAAAATTCGAACCATTTATTCACGTCATGCGTTATGCATGAGGTGAATACAACTCTATGATAACATTATCATATGCTAATTTCAGTTCACGCGAGCAAAAATTAGAATCATTAGTTCAAGTTAAGCTTGATACACGGTATGGCTACAACACTAGCAGAAATTTAAGTCCGGGCAAGTAGAGGTTCACAAACGTTAGAGTATAACTACGTAGAAGAAAGACTGGGCACGGATTCATTTAAATTGCATTCAAATAAGTTACAGGCAATGTAAGCATGCGAAAATGAGTGCTTATGACGAGGAAGGGGATTTATAAATGAGCTTCAAACTTGATCAAGTTAGAGTGCGAGTATTTAAAAATTACGCTAAATATTTCAATATACCGTTTTTCCACATATACACATGAGCATTATCAAAGTTATGAGCAATCACTTAATCAGTGGGCTTGTGTTTTAGTATGTGGTGTGCGTATACCTAAGCATTATTCGTAAAGCATTCTAATGATGTGTTAATGTTTCTTGACCCGCTAAAGTGCGTTAAAATGAACAAGTACGTTTGGATGGGTAAACTCTTCAGTGTTTTTGCATTGCAAACTTTGAGTAATTTCACCCTAATTCTGACATAGAACTTTAAGTTGGCCACGTGAGATTAAAGAAATAAACAAAAAATGATCGGAGTTCGTTTGTAGAACAAAATGTAATTTATCTTCTGTATAGCTACAATGGTATTTAAGCTTAGCAGTGTATGAATATTCAGCTAGTTTCAAAGGCAAATGGTACGCCTAAGAGTTATTTCATCTACATTCTTCTTTCACTCGAAACTTAAGAACAAATTGCAATCATATTAAAGGAAACTTTCTTTCCTAATAACCGCTTGGCACTTAAGAAAATTTTGTTACTTCCATGTATAAATACTGGAAAATGTTTCCTTATCATAGACATACATAGGACATAGGAATATATTAAACGTAACCTCTGTCTGCGATAGAATGCGTTAGTTCATCGGTGCTCCAAACCGACCGTTCGTTCGTTAATTTTGTATTCCAAGCCCGCAGTAGATTTTCAAAGAACTTCCCTCGTAAAGTTTTGGTTTTTGTTTAATTTTGCGGACGACCATTCATCTTCGTCTACTCCAGATGTGGCAAAAAGTCCTCGCGATTTCAAAGCGAGGCTCCTTCAAAACCTCTTCTATTCTTAAAGAATGGCCTCACCTTGCGGAATGATGCGAATTTTCAAATGTTGTTCTAAAAATTGTCAAGAAATTACATTTTATGATCACTTGTACTCTCCCTGAAAAAGTTATGCATAGTGTTCGAAATTAAAAAAAATAGATTTTGCAGTCCTAAAAAAATGTCATGAAATACCGTGAAATACCATGAAATCCTTTGTGATTTCTTGAACTCTCTCTGAAGAAATTACGCAGAGTGTTCAAAATTTCAAAAACAAGATTACGCTGTTATTCTACTTCTGCCGAAAAATGTCATCCAGAGTGTTTATTAGCAAATGGTATGAAATTTGAGAGTAGAAACAAAAACCAAATTCACTGTTTTTTCATGGTCACTCACAATTCTGAACATTCAGCGCTCTCAGGATATCGAATCGTGAAGGCTGTCAGTTACAATGGCAGTGTCATTCATACTTCTACCGATATCTATGACAACATTTATTCGCTTTAATACTCATCTCCTATCAATGAACAACGTAAAATCACTCGAACAGAATGAATCTGTTAACAAATTTTGAACAGCACATTTGCACGTGGCATGTGGTTCGGCTAAAGGCAGTGCATGATTAGTAGCTAGATTGCGTGCAGAATGGTTTCTCGATCGTAGTTTCTACTGAGTTTTCACGAGGTTGCTTCGAGACACTAGCAACGTAAGCAGATGAAAAAGGGATGCTCTTATTCTTCAAGACCACAAGATGGGAACAAGGGATGCTCTTATTCTTCAAGTCTACAAGACGGGAACGAATTCAAAAAGCTGGTGATCATCGTGGGATAATGAACTGACGACAAAGAGCGGATACTAAAAGATTTTAGAACAAATCAAAGCGAGACACTGACAGTTTTGCAGTGAACAGATGAGAAGCTGGTGATCATCGTGGGCTAGTTATCACTGACGACGTAGAGCGGATACCAGAATAATTTTAAAACAAATCAACGGACTTGTTCTTGAGCAGCAGCTCGTGTTCTTGAATTGCGTATCTATGTTTACCTGTTTACCGCTGAAAATTAAATCATGATGCAATATGTTTCTGAAACACTATTTGTGTTTACATTTCTGGGTGGTTTATGATAATCTTGTTCTTTTGACCTGTAAGACTTTCAAGGCTTTGCGCTCGTAAAAAATAAAGCCTCAGGAATTTTAGAACTGAATGTTATTGTATCTTGTTGGGAATAAACTGTAAGCTGAAAACGGTACGGGTGATTGGCAAGGCCGTGGAATACTAATTAGCGAAATTAATAGAAAGTAAGCATTCGGCGCCGAAGTATTCAAGCGTTTTTTGCTTTGTTTTCTTCTAATGGATTAAAAACCTTTTATCATTAAACCTTTTATCATTAAACCTTTTATCAGCTGTTTTAGCGGTTGAACATTCTAGATTTTTACATACCGCTAAAGTAAAAGTTTTTGAACTATGCATAGTTTCATACTTTTTTCGATTTCATAAATGAATAGATTAAAAATCATTTTATAAAATCCCTAGGAATTCAAAAGATTGAAGTAGTTTGCTGTTCTAATAAATATTTCTGAACCCTAATTTTTGAACTATCCCCATTGGTGTAATGCATGTGACAGGTAGATGCATACTGTAAAATGAATGATAAACTACGGAACAATGTATACCAAAATTTTATCATTAATCCATTTTAAATTCTCAATCAAGGTCGAAATTTCACTCTTTAATTTTATCAGCTTTTTTAACATCCACGTATAAATTTAGAAATTTACCAATCCACTCTTTAGAAAACACTCATTGAACTGACGTATCCAGAATTTAACTGCTTAGTTTTAAAACCTAAACAAGTAAACATTGAAATACAAAATTTCAGCAGAACAACATTGTATATATCTATCATATAAAATAATTTATTCAAAAGATAAATTCCAAAATGCATACATGAACGGTAAATTAAATATATAAAATGAATTCAACGTAAGTTTATGTCCCCAACTTTTTTTCAGCAGGAAATTTGATCATCTGGTTTAGCTTCAAAATAGGCCAAGGAATGCATAACAGCAGCTTCTGAGAAAAATTACTGATAGGACAACAATTTGGCTAGACCATCATCAATGATTGACATATGCGAAAAATCAATGCTGCTTACCAGAATTTACGAAGATTATCGTAGATTATGCCCTCATTTCCGAGAAAAAATCACCAAGACTTACCGCTATTCACGATACTTAAGTGAACAAATGATAAGATATAATTTGAAAAAAACTGAAACGTTTTGGAGTTGGAAAACAAATATACAGTGTCGTAATTCACAAAACACAGAATTTTAGGACACTCAAGTTAAAGGCGTTGTGTTCAACGCAGGGTTGCCAAACTGTTTTTTTCTAGCCAAGTTACTAACTAGGAACTGAACTAGGAACTAGGCCACTCTGCCTGAAAGACATCTACGCCACTATGAGGTGAAGTTATCACTCAATCCACTCTCTAGTTTTGACCTCTGATTTGTGGGTTAGGACACTCTGCATATTTGCCTTCCAATTGACGTTACTGAAGCAAAAAAGTTAAAACTAACCAATATAACATCATTTCCAAAAAAATCGGCGACACGAATCACAAATCAAGTTACGGAAGCAAAGAAGTTAAAATTGCCAATATAACATCATTTCCAAAACAAAATCTTGAACTCACATTACTGAAGCAAGGAGGTTAAACTAACCAATATCACATCATTTCCACAAAAATCGCCGAGACATATCACTATTCACATTACTGAAGCAAAAAAGTTAGACTGAGCATCTCAGATTGCGCACCATTACTTAAAGCTTTCTCATCACATCCAATTTGAAACGAAGCGATCCATGGTGGTCTCGTGATTCGGAAATTGACTTCCATTACCGAGCGCGTTTCCAACGAGGCGCATCAGCTTAAAATTGACCTTTCAGAGAAGTTTTAATGCTAATGATCAGATTTCAATGCTAACGGTCACAGATCAGATGGGGTGGACTCTAGATGATGAGCTCCGCCGTCTCTGATCAATTTAGAACGTTTGTTCATCGTCTCAATGGGAAAGAACTTGTCGCAGTTAGTTCTTGTCTCGGGAGATCTGACTGTAGATTGAGAGGAATGTCACCCTTCGGTGTATCTTGCAGTGATGTTATGCGTTAAATTCGCATGAATCCCATTTTTATTTTTTGGTGCAGTGAATGTCATTTATTGATGTTTCTTGGTGCAGTTTCACTCTAATTCATCAGGTTCTCATGAATATCATCCGTCAATGTATGTCTTAACGCAGCTTTGTCTTAATAATACATCAAATTAACACATATATCATCTTTCTAAATATTCAAAATAAAGATTTATTTCAATTTTGTGTGTCAAATTCGTGATTTCATCTTCAGTCGACGTATATTCGTAGAGTTCTGTTTTAACTAAATGCATCAAATTCGCAATAACATCGCTCATCTTTACGTTTTTTTAATGCTGTTTGGTTTTGATAAGAAAACTCAAATTGAAACGAAAATCACTCGTTTAAATGTCTCATCGCGCAGCTTTGTTTCGATTTCACGCATCAACTTGACCGACCTTGCTGAATTTTATTAATGCAAACCGGTAACGAAATTCATTTCCTGCTATTTTAAATAATTTAAGTACGTTTANTGAATGATGAAGGAGGATACGAGTTGGTGCTGAATGATTACGAGAAACCTATTCAAAAAATATCAATGAAGCAATAGTTTTGTGCTTCCAATGCGACTGGAGAACGTAGAATTGTTGCCTGCAAAATATTCGACAGCGAATCGTTACTTGTTTAAACTATATGATAAAACGCCAGGTGTCTCTTCAATTTTATAAATAAAAACTTTTATTTCTTTATTGTGCGTAATTTCTAGTCTATTTTTACAATGTGAATCTCATTGAACGCATTAAATTGGTTATGTTATAATGTTTTAATCTAATTACATGACTTAAATTTGATTGTATTTCATGAAAAGAATTCAAAATTCAATGTGGTATACTGGAGAATTTTATAATTACATAAGCCACACCTTCAATACGTCCAGGTGTTCGGAATAACATAATTTGTCACTAGACTGCCTGAAATTTAGTTTTGATTCAGGAAAATAAAGAGACGAGCTGCCGTCGTATGGATTCAGGAGAGCATAGATTTTCTTTTCTCATTCTGTTGCGTGCTCTTATAAATGACCTCGGGAAACTCGTTCACAGTTTTCATACAAATAAATTTTTCAAGTTCATTTAATATATATAAACATGTGTCAGAAAATTCCATAACTAACTATGTAGTTATCAGAGAAATGACAACTTTTGCCGTGGTAGTTCCACTCTCCTAACAAATGCAGAAAAGTTACGCCTTTTTTTGTGGGGACTCTTAACTCGCGTAGTAACTGCAGAAAGGTTGAAGTTCTGCACAGAATGTCACTTTTTTTTCTCGAGTAAAGTTACAGAAGGAGTTGTAGTTTCAAAAAGAACCGCTTCTTTACAACTGTAGCACTTATTGAAGAGTAACGTAACGGAATTTGAATCACAGTAAAAAGGAAAATTGCGATTGAGACAATAGTTGAGACAATAGACTGTAGATAGTATAATTTTTAATGTGGTAGTAATAATTTTAATTTCGTAGTTATTGGTAGTAATAATTTTAATGTTGTAGTTATTGGTAGTAGTAATTTTAATGTTGTAGTTATTGGTAGTAATAACTTTAATGTGGTAGTTATTGACATACAAACAGTATTTTCTGCCCAAGTATCAGTCATAGTCAAAAATCAAAACCAATTACTGTGATTAATTAAAAACAGAAAATTCGGCTTCCATTTGCTTTTAAAATTACTTTTAGCTAGCAGCAAACGAACTCTTAAACTGAGCACGTTCTCAATCTCTTCCGACAATACTGCACAGCCAGCAAAGCTCTTCACTTCAAACTCTTCAACGAAATTGAGTGTCGTGTGAATCAAAGAAGAGTTGCAAAATTCCCGAGTGTTGAGGCTGTGTTATTTTAGATACAGTGTTTCTAAAATAGACAACTTGACTTGATTGTTTCTCAGCAGACTCACAAATTGTACGTGCATGAATGAAACTTTTGTCTTCGTTAGGAGAAGAGATCTAAAAGCATTGCATTGATACAAGTCCAATGAAATGTCGTGGCATCAGTGCCTGACTGAAACAGCCATTCGGAAGCACCGATGAACTTCTTCGTTCTTGATATTTGAATAGAGATGCGTTAACTGGCAAAAGTTGGGTGGTTCTATAGTTTAAAGGGTCGACATTTTTTCGACTTAGGTAGAAGTTTCGGTTCAAGGAACTGTAAGATTCACAGAGGTCAATAAAGAAATATACTGCGAATGCTGTAAAAACGACATAAACGTATTTTAAAGCGCAGAAACTACTTGTCACAAAAGTGTATGACCACCACCACCATTATAAAAAGCCTAGGTCTTGCTGTCAATAAGCTATTCAGGGAAAAAGATAATTAGAGTATAACCTTTCAAACTCGAAGACCCTGCACCTAAGAGTAGAAAATCCATGTTTTGAAGTAGATTAACTATTTGAGACACTTGTATTAAAAAACCACAACCAGTTTAGATTCAAAACATGAACCGAGGAGTACGAAACGTTAAGTCTTTAGGAAACCACGAAAAAAATCCAGGTTTCAACACAGGTGAAAAACATGATTTACATAAAACATTCGATGAAAGTCACAGAACACACTAGATTAAGGCCCCTTAAACCACAACAGTTGAGAAATTGAGAAATCAGTTTATGAGAAATCAGTTTATGAAATTAGATAATAGTTGAAAAAGAAAGTAAGAGGGGCTGAAAAACCAGGTAGCTGTGAACCGAAAAGATATGTAGTTGGTAATCTGGTAAATTTATTAATATTAAAATAATTTATTATTTTTCATCAGATACTTCGCTACAACCCGTTCTTTTTGCATTCCAATTGATAGCTGCTAATTTCCTCAGTCTATTTGACGAGAACTTTAAACTCAGAGGAGTTTCAAAAACATGGTGGTATTAGAGAGCAGCACGACGTTCCAGACTAAGTGAGTCAAACTTTATTTCAGAAAAAGTTACTTATTGTTCAAAAGTAAAACTGAAATGAATCTTTTAAATAAACAAAACCTCAGTGCATTCCGATGATTTTATAAAGATAATAAAACATATTTCCTTAGACAGTTTACGAAAAAATTTAAAACGTGTCCCCGATTCGAAAATGTTTGACGCACTTCCTTAAGCAATCAACAGAAAACTCAAAACGATTCAAATGTTTCGAAAATGAAACACTAGAATTATTTCAACGACATTCAATGGCTTTGAAAATGACACAACGGGAGAACCCAACAACATCTGCAGGTTCTGTTGAACCATTTGCAGGTTCTGTTGAACCATTTGCAGGTTCTGTTGAACCATTTGCAGGTTCTGTTGAACCATTTGCAGGTTCTGTTTGCAGGTTCAACAACATTTGCAGGTTCTGTCCCTGGTACAGGATGAAATTCAAAGCGATTCAAATGTTTTGGAAATGGCCTACTTGAAGAAACACAATAAAATGAAGGATTGAAAAAATGGTACACCCATTTTATCATCGGGCTGTCAAAGCGTTTTCGGGACGGGCAAATTGCACGACACTGAAACTGCAATTGTTTTGCGAGAGTTTAATGTCAAGGATGACTTGTTTTATTAGCCAAGTTTGGTGACATTCTCATGATATTTGCTCGAAAAAATGTTCGTGAAACAATTGAGGATGCAATGACCTATCTTCTTAGATTCATGAAGTTTGGATGGTATGGTGGTAGAACAGCAGTGCGGTTGTGGTGCGGTTGTGGTACGGTTGTGGTACGGTTGTGGTACGGTTGTGGTACGGTTGTGGTACTACGGTTGTGGTACGGTTGTTGTACGGT
>JACJUY010009024.1:0-13480 GCA_014220935.1 Platorchestia sp. MABIK | reverse complement strand
GGTTGTGGTACGGTTGCGGTACGGTTGCGGTACGGTTGTGGTGCGGTTGTGGTACGGTTGTGGTACGGTTGTGGTACGGTTATAGTTCGGTTGTGGTACGGTTTTAGTACGGTTGTGGTAGAGTTGTGGTACAGTTGTGGTACGGTTGTGGGACGTTTTGGGTATTATGGTTGTGAGTGTTGGGCTGAGGCAGGTGAAAGGATCTTTGAAACGATTTAACCGCAGTGTAATAAAACAATATTGAGAGTTGCTTAAAATTTTCAATGTTTAAGCGAACATGAGAACAAGATCGTTTTGGTATTACAGTGAACATAGCCCAGTCTAACTTTTTCGCCGGAGCATGCATGTTTTTCGATGCCTAAGCGATTTAATTACTTGGGCGGCGAAAAACATGCATGCAGGCGGCGAAAAGTTGGACTGGGTGTAGTGGCGCTGTTGCACCATTATAATGAACGTTAGATTGGCTGCAGGCCGAACGATGTACTGACGTTGTACAAAAAGAAGTTATAACGTTATACAGAACTCTGTACTGACGTTATACGGAGCTTGCTACAGACGTTATTCAGAGAGATGTACTGGCGTTATACAGAACACTGTACTGACGTTATACGGAGCTTGCTACAGACGCTATACAGAGAGATGTATTGACGTTATGCAAATTTTACGATGGTGTTATACTGAACATTCTTTACGGGATATTTCATAAAAATCTACTGGCGACATACTCAACGTTCTACCAACACTGAATGTTATGCAGTACTGCCTTTATAAAAAGTGATTCTCTATCTTTATGCAGGCTTAAACAATAACGTTATGTAAAACGTCGGACAGGCGTTGTTAGAACGCTGTCCTGGAATTTTACATGACAGTATCCCAGTATTAAGTAAAACGAGTCGCATAATAGCAAAAATAGAGAACTAACTGGTTGTATTAGGTGGTATTTGAAAGTTCTTCACATTTACACTTCACACCACATTCTTCTTTACATTTACACATTGACCGCAATGGGTTATACTGAAGTTCATTATTCAACTAAAATATATGGTCAAAAGTTGTTCATTTTATAAATACCGAACAATAACTTGGTCCATTAAAACTATTAGTTTTAAGAGATTGTTGAAAATTTTGGAACTACCCATCGATGTGTCGTATCGCAAGCAACGTGTTGAATAGTAACACCAATTTTTCTCGGAATCAACCTCTTCCCGACAGCTAGCTACTTAACACAAGAACCAACCCCACTCCCACACTCAACCCCACTCCCACACTCAACCCCACTCCCACACCCAACTCCCACTCCCATAACCAACCCCACTCCCATACCCAACCCCACCTCCATACCTAACCCCCACTCCCACAACCAACCCAACTCCCTTGCCCAACCNAAAGTACAGGTTTATGATGTAATTTGAACACAAAGTTCAGGTTTATGATGTAATTTGAACACAAAGTACAGGTTTATGATGTAATTTGAACACAAAGTTCAGGTGTATGATGTAATTTGAACACAAAGTACAGGTTTATGATGTAATTTGAACACAAAGTACAGGTTTATGATGTAATTTGAACACAAAGTACAGGTTTAAGATGTAATTTGAACACAAAGTACAGGTTTAAGATGTAATTTGAACACAAAGTACAGGTTTATGATGTAAAGTTTAGGCTTAAAACACGAGGTTCAGTGATAAAATGTTTAGGTTAAATGTTTAAATTTTATTTTGAGATGCAGAATTCAGGTTTAAAATGCAATGTTCACATCCAGAATCAATGTTCAGGTTGAAAGTGCAAGGTTCATGATAAAACGTAAAGTTCACAATTAAAATGTAAAGTTCACCATTTTAGCGTAAAGTTCACCATTAAAACGTAAAGTTCAGATTTAAAAAGTTACGTTATAGTTACGGTTCGCTTTGTTTAATTTACAATAACAACAGTGATCATAAGAGTAATTAATAATGTCACAATACCTACGCACCGATGGCGCACGTCGAAGTCAAAGAGTTAATAAACCTCTGCGTCTTCCTCTTCGGGGCTTAATAAAAACTGAATTTGATTTTGCATCTTCGTTGAGTTATTTAATCCTAACCTTTGTGGTGAGGTTTCTAGTAAAACAACCTCCTAGTTAAGGAAAATTCTCAGCAGCGTTTCGCAAAACAAAATTGTGGTGATAGAAAATATCAATCCTTAAACATGAACACAAAGAACAAAGCGAAAACATGGAAAGTTAATTCGTCACTAAATCCCAAGCCCTTTCAGACAAAGGAATTAATAACAGCTGAATTTTGTGTGTTAACACACAAATGTTACTACATTTCTTCCTTTCGTACAAAAAAATTAATTTTAACTGAATTTTGTTGAGTTAGCATTCATATTTTGCAGGAGTTCTCCACACCCAGATCTATTTCAGTAAACTTTCAGCTTCATAATCAAGGAGAAATCTCTCTCGCATAGAATGGTAAATTATACAAGACAATCCTTTCTTTCGGACCCACAGTTTAAAATTAGAGGGGGAAGTGTAGTGCTTTGCATACTGAATTTAATGAAGGATATCCTCTCTAAGCAGCCTGCACCTCCATCTTAAACGAGAGGAATTATTTTGCATAGAATGCTGAATAAAGTACAGAATGCTGAATAAGACATAGAATACTGAATGAAGCATAGAATGCTGAATAAAGTACAGAATGCTGAATAAGACATAGAATACTGAATGAAGCATAGTATGCTGAATAAAGCACAGAATGCTTAATAAAGCATAGAATTCTGAATAAAGTATACAATGATGAATAAAGTGTAGAATACTGAATAAAGCATAGAGTGCTGAATGAAGCCTAGCATACTGAATAAAGCACAGAATGCTTAATAAAGCATAGAATTCTGAATAAAGTATAGAATGATGAATAAAGTATAGAATGCTGAATAAAGCACAGAATGCTGAATAAAGCACAGAATGCTGAATAAAGCATAGAATGCTGAATAAAACAAGATTTTCTTGAGGGTCTATTTAAATGTATTTAAATGCAACGCAATTTTACAACATGAAATGAAAATCATTCAACCGCCGCTTTATGCGAGTCATTTGTTCGAATTTTTTCAAAGGTTTTTCTTGTTCTGCGTTCTTCGAATCAGCGCCCTGAGCTGTACAAAATTTATGCTTCATATCTGTTAAAATTTTGAAAGCATATGATCAAAACTCAAAATAATCGTCGTAAATTTCAGAGCAAGCCTCATTATGGCTTTGAAATTCATAGAGATTCTTTTGGCCTTAAAACTATTCTTCGTCACTTTAGATAAACGGTAGCAAGAAACGAGCTGATTTTATCCATTTTTATTATGAATTTAAAATTATATGCTCGAATAAGGAAAAGTAGTTTTAATGACATAGATTCGTTTGAAATCTTTGTTCCAACATGGAGAAATTGGCTTTCTAACTTAGTTGTTCGTTGCAATTTTATTGCAATTTTAAGAGGGCAACAAAAAATCGCCTTCTGGACACGTGGCACTGAAATTAATTGAAAAAAATTTGTTCCCATTTAGAATTAGTCTGACATGACGTTAGCCTTTGATTACAATAAACCTTCAACAACGAGGCGTACCCCTTGAAACAAGAAGCCAGATTATTTAATAATTCACGTCGTCGTCACGATACTTTTAACAGCTTAAGATTTTTAAATCGACTTGACCACGGGCAATTTTGCTGAATTTCAATTAAAACTGTGCCAAATTGCATGTAACGTATCTAAATTTTCTAGCGAATAGTTATCTCTATGAATATATGGTTACGATAGAAAAATTTGAAAATCTGGCCCCAATTTCCTTGAACTAGATGCTATTTTCCGATCAGGATTCATGAGCGCCAGGCACGTAAAGTCACGTAAAGAATATACAGTTTCGGCAAAAATCGTTGAAAATCTGACAAAAACACCTTTTAACTTACAGGTTTTTTTCGTTAGGACACAGAAGCGTCATTCACGTAAAGTCACGTAAAGAATATACAGTTACGGTGAAAATCTTTGAAAATTTGACAACAATACCCTTGAACTACACGTTTTTTTCGTTGGGACACATGAGCGTCATTCACGCAAAGTCCTCATCCTCGATGAGAAATATCCGTTAACAAAACTGCAAAATTTCTGAACAGCGGCGGTAAATTTTCGACATGGAGGCCCTCAGCGCAGGCCAAATCACCCGTCGTAATCCAGAGGTGGCCAAATTGTGGCACCAGCAGCGCTGTCTGGCCGATAATTTCCAGGCTTTGCAGGGTCTGGATCCTATTGCTCTCTGAACGGGCTCATTTTCCAGCTTCAGCTTGGGTTTGGTGCTCTGGAACAGCTCACGCAGATCGATGCTATTCTTACTGGAACGCCTCGAAGCTTTTCAAGAGGAAGATTTCAACTGCGCCTCTCGAAAGATGACCAATGTAATTGTACGAAGTAGGGTGTGCACTTTTTTTGGGTACCCAGAAACCTATGAAAAATGTTAATTGTTCATTCTGGATCGTGAATACTCTAGAACGGCATCAAAATGAGGAGGTCACCAAAAGTAAAGAAGACAAAACTTAAATAAATTAATTTTTGTTTTTTCAGTCTCGATAGCTGTTCAAATTACTCTTAAAAATGTACCAGAGAATGAACTAACTCTCCATGCTGTAATTTTACTTTCTTTCGAAGTAAATTGCTATTTTAAGGCATAATATGAATTAATCTCGTAAAATTGAACTTTCGGATCACGTGAAAATGAAATGAGGTCTAAGCACCCCGCATTTTAGGGGCTTATATTTTGACAGTCAATAAGAGACACGAGCATCTTCTAAACACACCACACACTACGCGCTCTAAATCAAGCAGCCAATACGAGACACAAGCATCTTTCAAACACATCGTAATCTACGCGCTCTAAATCGGGCAGCCAATAAGAGACAAACATCTTCCAAACACACCGTAATTTAGGCGCTTTAAATCAGGCAGATAATAAGAGGCACAAGCATCTTCCAAACACACCGCAATCTAGGCGCTTTAAATCAGGCACCCAATAAGAGACACAAGCATCTTACAAATACTGCAATATTTAGGCGCTCTAACTCTGACAGCCAATAAGGAACACCCACGTCTCAGACGCCAACGTCACTCTTGCCGNTGAACTCAAAGTTCAGGTTTATGATGTAATTTGAACTCAAAGTTCACGTTTGTGATGTAATTTGAACTCAAAGTTCACGTTTGTGATGTAATTTGAACTCAAAGTTCACGTTTGTGATGTAATTTGAACTCAAAGTTCAGGTGTTTGATGTAATTTGAACTCAAAGTTCACGTTTGTGATGTAATTTGAACTCAAAGTTCACGTTTGTGATGTAATTTAAACTCAAAGTTCAGGTGTTTGATGTAATTTGAACTCAAAGTTCTGGTTTATGATGAAAAGCTTAGGCTTAAAACACCAGGTTCAGGGGTAATAAGTTTAGGTTTAATGTTTAAAATTTTATTTTAAGATGCAGAATTCAGGTTTAAAATGCGATGTTCACATTCAGAATCTAAGTTCAGGTTGAAAGTGCAAGGTTCATGATAAACGTTAAGTTCACCATTTTAACGTAAAGTTCAGATTTAAAAAGTTACGTTATAGGTACGGTTCGCTTTGTTTAATATGTAGTAACAACAGTGATCATATGAGTAACAAATAATGTCATAATATCTACGCACCGATGGCGCACGTCGAAGTCAAAGTATTAATAAACCTCTGCGTCTTCCTCTTCGGGGTTAAATAAAAACTGAATTTGATTTTGCAATTTCATTAATTTATTTAATTTTAACCTTTGCGGTGAGGTTTCTAGTAAAATAACCTTCTAGTTAGGGCAAATTCATGGCAGCGCTTTGCAAAAAAAAATTTCTTAACAGAAAATATCAATCTTTAAACATGAACGCAGAGAACGAAGCGAAAACATGGTAAGTAAATTCGTCACTAAATCCCTAGTACTTTCGCACGAAGGAATTAATAACACCTGAATTTAAATACCTGAGTTGTGTGTTATATATGTGTTACGTATTTAACTACAGTTCTTATTTTCGTTGGAAGAAATTATTAACAACTGAATTTTATGAGTTGACATTCAAATTTTACTACAGTCCTTTCTTTTCGTCTGAAGAAATTAATAACAACTGAATTTTTTGAGTAATATTCATATTTTGCAGGAGTTCTCCACACCCAGATCTATATCAGTACACCTTCAGCTTCATAATCAAGGAGAAAACTCTCTCGCATAGAATGGTAAATTATACAAGACAATCCTTTCTCTGGGACTCACAGCTTAATATTAGAGGGGGAATTGTAGTGCTTTGCATACTGAATTTAATAAAGGATATCCTCTCTAAACAGCCTTCACCTCCATCTTAAATGAAAGGAATTGTTTTGCATAGAATGCTGAATAAAGCATAGAATACTGAATAAAGCACAGAATGCTGAATAAAGCACAGAATGCTGAATAAAGCACAGAATGCTGAATAAAGCACAGAATGCTGAATAAAGCACAGAATGCTGAATAAAGCACAGAATGCTGAATAAAGCACAGAATGCTAGATAAAGCACAGAATGCTGAATAAAGCACAGAATGCTGAATAAAGCACAGAATGCTGAATAAAGTATAGAATACTGAATAAAGCATAGAATGCTGAATAAAATAAGATTTTTTTGAGGGTCTGTTTAAATGAATTTAAATGCACCGCAAATTTACAACATGATAAACTCACTTCAGATAAACGGTAGCAGGAAACGAGCTGATGGTATCAATTTTTAGTCTGAATTTAAAATTAAATGCTCGAATAAGGAAAAGTATTTTCAATGAAATAGATTCATTTGAAATCTTTGTTCCAACATGGAGAAATTGGCTTTCTAACTTAGTTGTTCATTGCAATTTTAAGAGGGCAACAAAAAATCTCCTTCTGGACACGTGGCACTGAAATTAATTGAAAAAAATTTGTTCCAATTTAAAATTAGTCTGACATGACGTTAGCCTTTGATTACAATAAACCTACAACAGCAAGGCGTACCCCTTGAAACAAGAAGCCAGACTATTTGATAATCCACGTCGTTGTCACGATACTTTTAACAGCGTAAGATTTTTAAATCGACTTGACCACGGGCTATTTTGCTGAGTTTCAATTAAAACTGTGCCAAATTTTATGTAACGTATCTAAATTTTCTCGCGAATAGTTATCTCTATGAATATATGGTTACGATAAAAAAAATTTGAAAATCTGGCCCCAATTTCCTTGAACTAGATGCTATTTTCTCATCAGGATTCATGAGCGCCAGACACGTAAAGTCGCGTAAAGAGTATACAGTTACGGCAAAAATCTTTGAAAATCTGACAAAAACACCTTTGAACCACAGGTTTTTTTCGTTAGGACACAGGAGCGTCATTCACGCAAAGTCACGTAAATAATATACAGTTACGGTAAAAATCTTTGGAAATCTGGCAACAACACATTGGAACTACAGGTTTTTTTTGTATAAACGCAGAAGCGTCATTCACGTAAAGTCACGTAAGTAATATTCAGTTACGGTGAAAATCTTTGAAAATCTGACAACAATACCCTTGAACTACAGGTTTTTTTCGTTAGGACACATGAGCGTCATTCACGCAAAGTCCTCATCCTCGATGAGAAATATCCGTGAACAAAACTGCAAAATTTCTGAACAGCGGCGCTAAATTTTAGACATGGAGGCCCTCAGCGCAGGCCAAATCACCCGTCGTAATCGAGAGGTGGCCAAATTGTGGCACCAGCAGCCTGTCTGGCCGATAATTTCCAGGCTTTGCAGGGTCTGGATCCTATTGCTCTCTGAACGGGCTCATTTTCCAGCTTCAGCTTAGGTTTTGTCCGCTGGAACAGCTCACGCAGCTCGATGCTATTCTTACTGGAACGCCTCGAAGCTTTTCCAGAGGAAGATTTCAACTGCGCCTCTCGAAAGATGACCAATGCAATTGTACGAAGTAGGGTGAGCACTTTTTTTTGGGTACCCAGAAACCAATGAAAATATTTTAATTGTTCTATTCTGGATCGTGAATACTTTAGAAGGGCATCAAAATGAGGAGGTCACCAAAAGTAAAGAAGACAATAGTTAAATAAATTAATTTTAGTTTTTTCAGTTTCGATAGCGTTTCAAATTACTCTCAAAAAATGTAGCTGAGAATGAGCTAAAACTCCACGCTGTATTTTTACTTTCTTTCGAAGTTAATTGCTATTTTAAGGAACAATATGAATTAATCTCGTGAAATTGAACTTTCGGATCACGTGAAAATGGAATGAGGTCCAAGCACCCCGCATTTTATGGGCTTGTATTTTGACAATCAATGAGAGATACGAGCGTCTTCCAAACACACCACACACTACGCGCTCTAACTCAGACAGCCAATAAGAGACACAAGCATCTTCCAAACACGCCGTAATCTAGGCGCTCTAATCAGGCAGCCAATATGAGACACAAGCATCTTCCAAACACACCGCAATCTAGGCGCTTTAAATCAGGCAGCCAATAAGAGGCACAAGCATCTTCCAAACACACCCCAGTCTAGGCGCTTTAAATCAGGCACCCAATATGAGACACAAGCATCTTCCAAACACACCGCAATCTAGGCGCTCTAACTCTGACAGCCAATAAGGAACACCCACGTCTCAGACGCCAACGTCACTCTTGCCGCTGGCGTCCGCGCTTATTGCTCCCTGAGGACACGAGGATAAACTGCATCCCAAGTTACTTTTCCTTCTGGCGACAGCTTTCAGCTCGTAAAGGACACTCGCACTTCATCGAGATTATAAACGGTAAATCTTGGTGAGAATTATAGGAAATCCTGTTTTTCAAATTGAAAGTAACCGACAGATTTGGAATATTGAATCTATTTCGCAATTTTTAAAGTGTCTGTTGTCTTCAAAAAAACATAGAAACTGATCATTTTCAATTGTAAGCTACTAGAATAACTAGATGGTTGACGGTGTTGAGATGGTACTGAGTAGAATCAATTCATAAATTAAATTATATACGGAATGCATTGGTTTGGATAATGATTTCTTAATTGATAGGGCTTAATCTAATTTCTTGAGAATGGCTGCGTTGTTACTAAACGCTCAACTACGCTAGTCCTAGTATTGTGCACTGGCAGCGAAAAAAAGGTCTTGAAAATTTGAAAGGCGGACTTATATCAATTTTGAAGCTTTTTGAGGAGAGATTTTATATAACTTTCATTACATACACCAGGGCACGACCCCACTGGAAATTAACATCGCTCAGAATGTCAATTGTGAGCCGTGTAATTTTATGTTGATTGCGCAATCCTGGATTAAAATGACCTAACAATGTTCGGTAACTTTTCGTATTTTAAATTGTTCACTAACAATCGTAATTCTGTTAATATGAGTAAAAAGGCGAGTATATTTTTCTTTTTCCAATAGTTATTATAGAGTGAAGTCCAAACTTTTCATCTGTAATCATTTCAGAAGAGTTTAAACTGTTTGAAAAATTGATCACAAAGATCATTCACGAACATATCAAGCAATGAAGGGTTGATGTGTACATGACAGTGAGATCATTTTTATTTTTTATTTTTACGAGTGCAAGAAGGTCATTTCAAACACATGATGCAGTTTTAGAACGCCGAACGAAAGGTTAATGAAAAGGGACGAAAAAATTGGCAGATACAACGATATTCCATACCCTTTAATACTCTAGTTAAGAAACATACTATAACACTAAACTTCAATTGCATTTTGAGAAAATATGTGTCATTCTATAAATCTACACTCGTCTCACACCTTTAACAAATATAAAAAATTTAATTTACGACTTATCAGAGAGTTATAACAATTTTTGTAAAGAAGGTATCGCTTATTGAGGTTAATTCTAGTGAAATTTATTTGTAATAATGTAAATTATTATTACACTGTAATAGATTATACTGTAATCTATTTCTGTCCTTTTATAACCATTTATGAACCACAACGATCTTAGTAGATACAGAGGAGCTTTCCTATCATTTGACGATAGATTTGACGACTAAGTATTTAATGACGACTGTCGATTAACCCTTTCTCGAACACCGTCCTTTCTGAAGGACATTAATTGATTACTGGCTACGTTCTTATATTCTAAATACTTAGATGAAAAGTTTACACCATACTGGATTTCGTGAATGATAATTATAGACAAATTACCGTACCATTTCCTCCTACAGTAAAGCAATTTTACCGTTAATGGGTAATAGTAAATGATTATCCTTCTGAAGCCCTGCCTCCAATCATTTTTTATGGCTACGTCTCGAGTAACTTTCAAGAAAATTGGAAAATTTGCACGACAGAAAATTATAAAGTTTAAAATGAGAAAGTTGGAACATTACACTTGGCACTACTTTCATGCTGTTGAAACCTAAATTTCTGACGAACAAATGGTATAAAATAAAATAGAGTTTTACGCAGCCAACGATTTCTGTGTTGAGTCTTCACAACTATTATTCCAACCGAAGTCCAATGAAGGAATCAAAGCAACTCGATGCCGTTGATTTTGAGACAGAACTGAACTTTTCTTGGCCTCCAAGGTCTTCAATCCTTATTTTTTTGTCGTCCATGAAATGAAAAATGTCTGGCTTAGTTTATATATAATCTACTTCAAGATTATGCAGGTCTCCAAGTCAAGAAACTTAAGTTTTTACTAAAGGCCTAACCTCCAAGGTCTTTAATCCCATTTTTGTTCTCAGTAAAATTAAGAATGTCTGCCACAGGTCATATGTATATCCCCTACTTCGACAATCCACTGTTTTTTTTAGAATCGTCTGTTTTTTAGGAAATGCTAGGAGCATTCCTGAACCGACTCACACGTGAAGAAATTGGACCAATCGACTGTGTTATTAGTCGTCAAATCTAAGTATTTAATGATAGGAAAGCTCCTCTGTATCTATTAAGATCGTTGTAGTCTGCAAATGGATTATAAAATGCCAATTTCAGTGATGGCAATGAATGTAAAATTATGCTGTTGAAGTGAAACGCTTCGATATATCTACAAAGATATGTATTCGATTTTTGAAGCTTGAACTTCGTTACAGTTTAATTCAAAGAGCTCTTATTAAAAAGTGTTTCCTCAAGGAACTTGTGCTGTATTAGTTTCATTCGGAGCGAGCGCTTGTATTAAAAAGTGTTTAATTTTGGATTTCTTCTTAGGCATCTGAAATTAGATGCAGACTGCGTCTAATCAAACCATAAGGAAAATTAGAGAGATGAAAAAATTATCACGTCATCAGAAAATAGTCAATAGAAATAAACGAAGGAAGTCATGGAAGAAAAAACTTCTTACAGGGAGAAATTAGACTGCTCACTGAAAAGATCTTTCCTGGAAAATTTGTTTTTGTGATTTGAGCTTTCAAAAATTAAGCAGGCTCTCGCATACGAGACGCTTTCAGAAAATGCTGTAAAAATTTCAGTGTACGATGAAAAGCAGACTAGCTCCCTGATTAAAATTGATGACTGTTTGCTCTGAACTTCAAACTTCACTCGAAAACTCGATTACCTCATGAGGAGTTTCCACGTTTAAAAATGTTTTTTCTGTACTTTGAATGATACACGATTGAAACAGGTAAAATTTGTGAAATAAAAGTGCTACGTTGGTTAATAATGACAAGCCAAAGGAAAAACGAATAATGTAGCATTCGGAGCACATAAAATGAGGGAATTCAGAATGAGGCAGGACAAAATCGGTACATAGATCAGACGACGAAAGGAAGCAAGACACATCCTGTAAATAAATCAGACGACGAAAAAAAGTAGTACAAAACAGAGACACAAATCAGATGACAAAAAAGTTGGTCAAAATCTACACTTAAATCAGATCACGAAAAACAATTATGGCAAAATCTGTATTTAATTCAGACGACGAAAAGAAGTAGGACATATCTGTACCTAAATCAGACGACGAAATTCAATTGCATCGCCTTAGGTACAGCATCAAACCCGTGCAGTAGGTAATTTAGCTTTCATGCTTGATGATGAATTTCCATTTCGCTCTCACGCTTTATGATGATTATGAATGCGACTCTTACGCTGTTGGTAATTTGATGCTTTTCTCTCAAGCTTGATGATTGCAAATTATGCCTTTATGCGTGATGACAAATTGCAGTTTGATTCTCATGCTTGCTGATGTTCAAAATGGTACTTATTTTATTCATGCAAAGTTGAATTAAACTCTAATATTTGTATGCTATATTAAAATGGGCTATAAACTTTCAGAGTAATTATAAGTTCAGCGCCCGGGGTTTCAACTCTCACGTTAATTTCAATTTCGAATCAGTAAAGTAACATTAAAAAAATTAATATAAATTCAAAAAAATAAAGTTGAAGCAGCAGTGTTTAATTTTGGATTGCTGAATCTGATTTGCTGGTAACAAAGGTTTCATGTTTCAAGTTTTTCTAATAACAATTTTTAATTTGATTTTTTTAATTATAATTTTTTCAATTTTAACACAGCATTAATATTTAATTCAACCTCATTAATTTTATGCTCACATGTAAGTGCTCGTGTATCAGTTTCACAGGATTCCTCCATTTCAAACATAACTGTCATCGTTTTGTATTCAATTTTCTTCCTACTATACATAAGCCATAAGCCGGACACCTATTATTCCCCTTCAGATTATCTTAACATGATTAATTCTTTATGCCTGAATAAAAATCCAAGATTATTTATCCTAAGCTATCATCTCATATGACATGTGAAAATGTTCTCGTTGTCATACAAAAACTTGAGCTCTTCGATATCGAGCTCCAATTATTGCAGGACCCAGCTGTTGCTGGCTCAGTTAAGCCTCTTTTAAAGAATCCAAAAGAGTTCACTCACGTCCCCTGATTTTTAAAACATTCGAAATGTTCAATAGAGAATATTTTATTTGGGTGAAATCAGCTTTATCAAGATTCCTTGGTACTCCAGGAACGGGATTTTTACTTCGAGATCATTGAGACTGCTGCTCGTTCCGTTTCAGTCTCTCGTATAATTTGTCCATAAATTAAGGATTTTTACATTAATAAATTTTTAAACTTCGATGTGATGTATTACATTTCATGCATCACATATTTGAAAATAAACGGTTTTTCTTTTCCTTCTTTCTACCTTTTTTTTCTTTCAGTATCTCGAATCTAGGACGAGCAGTGGGGCTTAGAGAAAATAAAAAAAGTTTTTTAGGAAAATGATGCTAAGCAGGTAATGGCTGGGAAAAAGAGCATGTCAAAATATAGCTGTAAAAGTGAGCAGAAAAGGGCTGGAAAAAATTGAACAGGAAATGGTTGAATAAAATAATTAATTAGAAAAAGAGTGACAAAAACTGGCCTAAAAATGGCTGTAAGAAAACAAACTGAAAAAGCCTAAAAAACGCAAAAGGTGACTGAAAAATAGGAAGGAAAATAACTCAATAAAGTGATGAACAGAATTTTTCCGCAAAAATTACAAAACGATAAAAGAGAAGTGC
>JACJUY010009023.1:22365-36876 GCA_014220935.1 Platorchestia sp. MABIK | reverse complement strand
AGATTATAACTGTGATTGAGTGCAAATGTCGAAATGTAATTCAAGGTACGTGCAGAAAAGAGGACGCTATTTTTAACCTGCAAACGGAGGCCGGCATAAGAAGATCGATGTATTTGTGAAGAATTCAAGAATTGCTTCTTAAACGAAGGCCAAGTGCCTTGGCAGAAACGAATGTGTCAATTAGATTAATAAGGAGTGAACGCGAATCAATAAAACTTCGCGCAGATATAGCTTCTTATTTATGACCATAATGCCCAAACTAAGGAATAAAAAAATATAGCTTGCCCAGCAATGCAAATAGATACAAAAATAAATGAAATTTGCACGATAGAGTCTGATTACAGGAATTAGAAATAAGTAACACAAATTATATCCGTCTAAGTCCTATCACGAGCCATCTTGTGTTAATAATAGCTCAACAGCGAACAATTTGTGTTACGATTGTTACAGGTACGTACTTTTGAATAAAATCGGAAATCATTTCAGCAACAGATCATTACAGCGATAGTACTTAATAAAGAAATTATATTTCCAGGCGCAATAAATGCAATTAGACTGACGCCTTGCCTGCAATAAATCTATCAATATTAAAACTTTAGCCCTCTGCCACTTTTCTATATCAGGGGAAAATTCTTGGGTTGGGATAAGGCAGGACACAACGGCAGAGCAACTGAGAGATACATCCGGCTCTCAAGGCTGCCATTAGTGCACTGATCCCCCCTGTTTCCCTGCATGTACAAGAGCAGCGACAACACGCATGGGGAACTGGTGGGAGGCATTAGATCGGGGGATTGGGGTTTTTTTGAAGAGGCGTGGAGGGAGAAAGGGCGTTGCCCAGGGGAAGGCACCCTCCGTCTAAACCCAGCTTTACCAGTGTGGCGTTGCCAATTGCAGAGGTAGGTTGCAGCTCGCAGTGACTGCAGCATGTGTTTCTTCATTTCAGCATAAAATGAAAAGCATTAAGAACGTATGCAAAACTTAAATCCTGTTTTACGATTTTGAGTGTCCTTGCATAATTTATTGTCTTTATTCTCTAAAAATGGATGAGATTGAGGGGTCATACAACTATTGATTCAATATAATTCTTTTGATGTATTATTAACTTCTATGAAAATGATCTTGAATTTGTGAGAATCACTATGAAATGCACTATTAAAAACATCATAAAATTGAAATAAATTTGTAACATCTTGTTTACAGCTTATATCGGCATATCAATATAATACTCGTAATTCGTTTTCATACCGCACAGGAATAGACAAACGAAACTGCAAACTACTTAATTAACACTTTGACTGCGGCAACTAAATATCTAGTTCAACACCAAACTCAAATTTTAAATCAATAATAGTAAACTATTTTGAAAATACCAAACATAAACTGGATCGCGCCTTCATTTAGCTTTGATGAAATATTATGAAAATTAAGTTTGCGACTACTGGTCGGTCAGCAGCATTATGAAAATTACCTCCGTATACCACCTGTGGCGCACGTCGCAGTCAAAGTGTCGATAAATATCCTATAATATTGAATGCTATTAAGTGTTATGTAAACAATAAGTATCATTTTAGGCACATAATCCATAATTTCTGTACAAAATAAAGCGGAATTTTACCATTTACTAAACTTTCGTGTTATATTTCATTTTCAAATGTTGTCACTTTTCCATTATAATTGAATGATTATCAGGTAGTATTTTATGATAAATAAAGTGTTCAGAAATTTAAAAAAAAATAAACCAAAAGTTTAAAGGTTTAAACAGTTCAGCTGAATATGATGTAACTATCAAAGCAATCAAAAAAATAGAAAAACATTACTACCTGCAACAAAAGTGACAGGAAAAAGAAGATTGACTATATTAAGTCAGGTAACTTAATCTGCATTCATTTTAATTTTCAATCATGAGCAGCGGGTAGAAAAACAGACAATACTTTATTCGGCTTTCAATGATCAAACCATTTAATATGTTTTTTTTTAGACTTGAACCTAACTATATTAATACAGCAAATGAATGAACTTGACACTTTGTCTGCGACGTGCACCTCCGGTGGAACACGTAGGTAATTTTCCTAATGCTGCTGACCGGCCAGTATACGGCAACTCAATTTTCATAAATATTTAATCAAAGCTAAATGAAGGCACGATTCAGTTCATTTTTGGTATTTTCAAAGTAGTTTACCACAATTGACTAAAAATTAGAGTTTGGTGTTGAATTTAATATTTAGTTGCCACAGTCAAAGTGCCAATTAAGTAATTTGCTGTTTCTTTTGTTTATTTCTGTGCGGTATAAACACGAATTATTATATTGAAGTGCGAATATAAGCTGTAAAAAAGATGCTAAAAATTTATTACAATGTTATGATGTTTTTAATAGTGCATTTCATATTGATTCTCACAAATTCAAGATTATTTTCATAGAAGTTAATAATACATCAAAATAATTATATTGAATCAATAGTTGTGTGACCCTTCAATCTCATCCATTTTTAGAAAATTAAGACAAAGAAAAACGCAAGGACATTCAAAAGCGTAAAACAGGATCTAAGTTTTGTTTACGTTCTTAATGCTTTTCATTTAATGATGAAATGAAGAAGTCACATGCCGCAGTCACTGACAGCTACAACCTACCTCTGCAATTGGCAATGCCACACTGGTTGCCTCGTCTAATAGCGTACCCACAAGTTGCGTGATTTCAGTTGCCGTAGTCGAGGCAAAGTGTTTCCCCCTGTAATAGGGCCTTTAGAGCAATTGTTGCCCCTTGTAATAGGCCTTTAATAAGTGACTTCGTGCCAACAGTTTCGTCTCCAAAAGTGTGATATATTTGGCACTATATATGAAGTATCAAGTGAGATGCAGACATGAGAATTTTTTACGACGGTTGTGAGATTTTAATCTGAACATTAATGTGCTTAATTCCTTCAAAAACAATTTTTCAACAAAATCATTCGACCTGTTTTGAATGTTCCGAACACGGTACATCCGGCATGGATAATAGCATTGTACTATGTGCCGCACACTGTACAGTGGGCATAGACGTAGGCAGTTACATTGAAATGTATGAATATATATGAAATTTACTATATTTTTTGAGCTAGAAATTACGGTGATTCTATATCGCGATACTGTATCGCAAGTTTCAGCCTAAATATCATTTCAGCAAAATATCATTATCCAATCCTATTACTGAAGTTTACAGCGATTTAGATGCTTATGATGATGACGACAGCTCATCCGCTGATCATGATTTCATGCCAACCATTGGAATCAGTAAGGTACTATTTGTAATGTCGAAGTTTGTCTTATACTTGTCTTATGTTTGTCTTATGAGAATATGATTTCTACACTAATAGCTAATCATGAAGAATAAATTGTCAGGTTTCTTCATTCACTTCACTGTGAACATGGACTAATTTATATAATGTAGATATTTTTTTGAAATGACTAGATGGATACTCTTGAATTAGAAGACGACGAAGCTCAAACGGACACCATTGTATTAGAAATTGATGAACCTACCCATAATATCACTGGTGAAAAACCCCTATGGTAGGCTGATGCCGAAATCAACGCCCTAAAACAGGAATTTCCAGAAGCCGTGGTCGACTTCACCTTGAGGAACGACTAAAATTCCCAAGTTTGCTGAATCAAATTTGAACTGTTTTGTCCCTGATAAAATATTTCTCAAAATTTTTCATGATGACATTCTGAATATTATCGTCAATCAATCGAACTCATCTTTCATTTTCTAGATATGGTCATGGTAAATTCTTGGCTCCTGCACCGCAAACATGCAGCTGTTCTTTCGATAGCAAAGAAAGAAATTGTGGTCATAGCTTCCTACAAACTGCATCTTGCATTCTCATTCACGAAGTCAGGGAAAGAATGTCAGTCAGTCTTGGGAAGCTACAACCCTAAAATTGACCTCATTTACCTAATTTTTGAAATTTCACTTTTCTCATTTCTATTACAACTAGGTTAACAAAAATAAAATACGTACAGAAATGTAAAATTGAATTCTGAACGCATTTGCGCCTAAAAAAATTCGAATTTTGCAATAGAAAGAAGTTATTGAGCGAACGTAAAATATATTTATATTTACGCCAAACATTTCTCACCCTACAATTGTCAATGTAGAAGCGTGACTGGTTTCATTCGACGCGGAAAGAATGTGGAAACAGCGTAACGTATGATCGTTCTGAATTTCGAATTAGAAAAAAATTCATGGTTACATTTGTGACATGTGAAAAATGAAATTTAAAAAATTAGGGAAATGAGGTAAATTTATAGGGTAGAAACTTCCCTTAAGCAAGGTTCACCATCGTCAAAGCCATCATACGAAACAGGCAAAAGACATCGTGCTTGCTTTCCCTTCTACAAAATTCGGCTAGATATCATTGCCCATGTTTCATATATTGCAGAGAAGCGAAACCGAGGTAAAAATGGCTCATGTTCTGGAAAGGCACATCTGAATGACAAAAAGTGAAACACAACCCTTAGCTTAGATAAGTACAAAAATTTTTCACTGAAGTCATAACGGTAAAGTGGTCATACGAAAATCTATTGCATAGCATTAATTTTATGTTGCTTTCATTTTTATATTAGCAGCGAGGCAAATAACATAGGCAGGATTTAAAATGTTATATTTTTCTCAGTGTTTCGATATTGAAACTCAGATCATTTTCCGCCAAAATGCATATATGGTTACTGCTATAAAAATGAAGAGCACCAGAAAAGAAATGCTTCTATTGCTGTTACAGTTGCTGTAATGAAAATCAAAACCGATCCACTGCATGACATGCGAAGTGGTGTTGCGAGCACGTTGCGAGTGACGATGTACCGAATTCGGTATAAAATATTTTTCTATCATTTTTGAACGAATACAAAATTTCGAAAATGTGTCTTTTATTACACTCCATGTACAGCAACAAAACGAGTTTAAAAAAATTATTGTCTACCGTAAAATAATCCAGGTAGTAAAGGGTTAGGAGCTCTGATACTGTTGTAGGGCTCAGTGCAAGCTTTGCCTCAATTTGCGAGCAAGAACAGTAATGCAAATCCCAAACTCGCATACCGGACGTCCAGAGCAAATCAACCGTTTTGCTCACACGCGGTCAGGGTCCGATCCCTTTTTAAACAGGAACATTTCATTTGAAGCCTTGGCTTCCATCTATAGAATGATTTTGTGTGTTGGGTTCGGCATTCACTTTTTTATCGTCAGCGCAGAAGTGAGTTACGACGCCCCCACACTCCGAACCGCGCAGTGGGTCATTGTGCTATCTTTTTCTACGTGGTCGTCGTGGGTTAAACGACAAGGCTTGAATATGCTATCCAAGAACCGTTAAGTCGATTACAAGCCCCTTCAACTCTAAAAATATTCACATTAGAATTAAATTTGATGGTCGGTCCGTGTGTCTTCGACCAGTTTAAAACTTTCTGTCACCTCTTAAAAAAAACATTTTTCATTTTACAGTAATTGATGAGAAACGCTTCCTACTTACGCTAGTGCATAAAAAGTTAGGCTTAGGTACTTGATCACTCTCTGAATTGCCGTGTTACTGACGAGCCTGTGTCGATAACGACACGCTTGGATTTGCCTTCACGCTTCTTTTGAGGTTGGCCAGAAATCGAGGTTTGGCAAATTTTACCATCCCTTGGCATGTGGGTGGCTCTGCAGTCTCTGCCTGAATCATCAAAATAAGCTCTCAAACATCGTAAACTGTTACGAGGATATTGGGGAATTTGGGGGAATTTTGCAATAAAAGCTGGGCTTCGGCCCGCGCGACGAAATTTACTGATAGCTGTACGTTTCAACTGCTCTATTGCGTAATGTTAACGCTAATGTCACTTGGTAAGTTCATAGGTAACTAAGCATAACTAATAAACTTCAGTATTGACAACTTTAGGAGGGTTCAGAAATGCCAGCGTTGATAAATTTGTACGAATTTATCTGAAAAACCCAGCATAGTTATTGATGCAAGTTTTGCCATAACTCTTAATTACCGGAGGTACTCATGCAACACTCGAAGAATGTGGAAAGCTGTCAAAAGGAAAGAGTTTATAAATAATGCCAGCAGGAATAGGCGAAACCATAGAAGCTATGTTTTAAGAACTTTAATTGAAATGTATTTTTACAGCACGATTTATTCATTAGCGCTTGAATACAGCTGGAAAATTCTGCCGCGTTAATTGGAGCGAGGTAGAAAGAACATTGAGTTTGAGTCTTCAAGGTAGAGTTAGTGGTCAGTGGGATAATTTTGCACGTTTGTAGCGATAATTCTCCATACTTCAACAATGTAACTATTGAAAATATCTGACATGATTTCTTATTGTGTAATGTTGCAGTACTACGTAACATAGTTTGTACTACGATTTAGGAATTATTTGTCAGTGTGAAATAGAATTTGAGAGGTCCCATTTATTTTTACATCATTTTCGATCTGGGTGAATTTATCAGGGAAATAGTTGTTCCGTAGCTCTATATTGACTGAATACATAAATTTTGAATCTGTGGTATTTTTCCAAAGGAATTTTTCCTTTCCGGGGTTAAATCAAGATAACCCGTTACTTTTTTGTTTTGAAATAATTTCTCTGGTTATCCAGGGCTTTCGTGGTCTTGGGCGGGACTGTACGGGCAATGATTGGACAGCTTATGTTTTACGCATTATTTTGAAAATTTCTGGTGTCAGTGAGGGCTTGGTGAAGATCTTTTTCATTTAAAATGTATTTAAGTACGCTTCCGATAGAGTTTCGTACGGGACACAGGTTGGATTGAACTCGAATTTGTCAATACAAGAAATGATTTCTTAATAACAGAGGAAAATGATCTGAAATGTCCCATGTCAAGGTTTCAACATAAATGTTAGTTGGATGCTAAGTGAACATTTTGTCGATTACTGAGGCAGAGTTGGGAAAAATTCTAGGGGCTTACTCCTAATTTAGAAGAAGGATTCCATTTGCACTAAAAGTAAGAACTGTTGTCTCGCAATTTTCCATATCCAACAGGTCTGGGTTGAAGCGTCCGAAGATTATTAGGTCGCCATAGTGCGGTTGTGATGTTTGATAAGAGAATAGGTTCAATCAGTTAGTTCGTTGATGAGGGCCTCCGGATTATTTCAATGATGAAATATTTATACTTATTAAAAGTTTTAATGCAATCAAGGTTAGCTGCCTTTCACGAACGATTTTAGCGTTGAGTCTGAGAGAACTACTCTAACACCACCAAACCGTTATTACCAACGAATGGAGTACTGCGTTATTTTGCACATGCATCATGTTAATAGTTGCATTATTCAGTCGGCTCTTAGTGAAGCAGACCATACCAAAGATACAATTTTACTCAGTAACTAGGATTCATGTTTTTTATGAAGTCACATGCAACTCCAGCAGATGAGACACATGTTTTTCTTAATCATTGAGATTCATCATATTGTATTTTGAGATTTCAATTATATCACTACATTACCATGTATTCTACACGTTGACGTTTTTAAACAGTTTACATGTTGTCATTTCTACATTTATGGGCGTTCAGCCTCAAAACGTCACTTCTCAAGCAATTCTTTGAGTGTCAGTTGTGACGAAGATGTTTTCATCTTAACTACAATTGCATAGTTTCTTAACTACAAGCTACACAGTTCCGCACAGTGTGCGTCGGAGTATGTGGGTTCTACCACTGGATTCTTGCATTTTCGCGTTGCAGAGCATGCCGGCAGAAGTTACCGCACGAACCGTCCTCTTGCTGCTCCATCTCACTCAGCCAAACGAACCCATGCTGAAAGATGTAATCTTCCAATAAAATTAGACGATTTTCCCGTTGATTTCCCCGTTGATCTGCGCATAATGGAATCTCCTCATATTTTACAACGGAAGCCTTTTTTAAATACTCCCAATCCGCTTTTCCTCTGAAAATAGTTGAACGATTTCATTTAATATTACTTTCATTTACATTTACCTTCGATGTTTTCAATCCTTTTTTTTCAGAGCAATTGTTGAGAGTGACTCATTGAGTCGCGAAACGTTCATTTTTAACTATGAAGCTTTCAAAAATAAAATGTTACGCATCAAAGCCTTATTCCTCGCTACGATTTTCTTAGCTACAATAAGTGTTGCTAACCTCAAACTCTAGCTTCATCCAGCAAGAAAATGCCTGAGATAATTTTTCAAAGTTTGACTGCGATAAAATTAACGGTCTCTAAATGCTTTTCAGCTGCAGGATATTATTCAGTCATAATCCATTAGTAAAATAAAACAAATGCTTGGTTACTTCGATGAGCTGACTGCGTTCAGTTTCTATTTTTTTAGCACAGTTAAATTGAGAAATTATTCAGAGCGACGTAATAAAAGTGAGTCATTTGAGTGCTCTGAATCATTTCTTATTATCTTGTAAAGCCATTGCTTGTCTTTATTCAATTACGCATTACAACATTAGCGCAACATTTATAGTGTAAATGTTGTAAGTGATTCGGTAAGCTCCAATTTGGATTCGAAGAACTTACCACAGAAAATACAAGTAACAAGGCATATTAGTTATGAACTATGCTGTGTGAAAGCTATTGATAATTCCATACTGATGCCGCGGAATATTCACCAGGACATCAGTAATTAAGTGGCAGGAATAGCGTTCTCCACAACACGAAGACGAGCATCAATGGGCCGCCAGCGAAGGCACGATGTTGAATTATCCTGGACTCGACGAAGCCAGACAGCGATTGACTGGAAGCTGCTGCTCTGTTATTGATTAAAATCTCGAAGCAAGGGAATGCGGGTCTGCACGAACTGAATAAATCAATCTTTGCCGACTATTTCTGTTAATAATGATTGTTTTAATTAGGCCGAAGAATTTCGGGTTCTAATTATACAGATCAAGATCATCGTTTTTAACTACGGCTGTATTGCTCGAGGTTAAATTTTATTGATCATGACTTTGTCAAATATCATACCAGCTACTTCTGAAATTATGGTACGTACTGTTCGTGTAAATTTTTCATGTTCCTCCTTTTTGCTGAAAAATTCACTATTTAAGATTTTATTTTTGATATGCTGGCGAGGGTAATCGCGGATAGATTGCATAATGTTATAATTTTAAAAATTTTCGTGAAACTGGAACCTCTCGAGATTTCGTAAATTTTTAAAGTTGAAATAAGTAAACAAATCATACGAATGGGTAAAATCACTTGTGTTAGGGCAATGTCAAATTCATAGCATGATAACAATTTTTGAAAAATATAATTTTCAATACTTCATTTCAGTTTTCAGGGAGCCGTAGCAATCGTAATGAAAATAAAAGAGCAAGATAAGCTACTTAAATCATTTCATCATTTAAGGTATATTTTCGAATAAAACTTAATTTCAAACGTTTCGGCAACAGGCCATCATTAGTGAAAAGAATTTTGAAAAGTACAAAGTAAAAAGTTGAAATAGACTATTTTACAATGACAAATCTAAAAACAAGCTATCAAATTACGTTAATTGCTATTATCTATTTACTATGGCTGAAGTTGGCAACATCGACCCCGCCCTTAGGACTGCACATGTATCTCTTCCTCACTTTGGTGTACAGTCTGAGAAGTTAAAGAAAGAATTGTCTGGTGTGTTTTCAAAGTTTTTTCTGATGTGAATTTTATAATTGTTTTGTGAACAACTTCAGAATGCCGTCGTTTTTTAATTACAAAGATAAGTTTCGTGACGGAATGCAAGCTACTCTTGTTTATAAGTTTAGTTGTGCACGTTGTGCATCAGAGTACATTGGATGTACATCCCGTACTCTTCTCACTCGAGTTTGCGAGCATTCTGGTAGGAGCTTTAGAACAGGGTCAATTTCATCAAAGCCCTCATTTTTCGCCATTAGAGAGCATTCAGACGAGTGTGAAAATGTAATTTCCATCAATCAATTTTCAATCTTAGCACAGTTTTATAAAGATATGCGCATTTTAGAGTCCTTGTACATTTTAAACTTGAGCTGGGTTTAAACAACACTCTTAGTTCATTTCCTTTAGCCATAGAAAATAGATAATCGCAATTAATGTAATTTTATCGCTTGTTTTTAGATTTGTTATTGTAAAATGGTTTATTTTTACTTTTTACTTTGTACTTTTCAGAATTCTTCTCACTGATGATGGCCTGTGGCCGAAACGTTTGAAATTAGGTTTAATTCGAATATATACCTTAAATGATGAAATGAATAAAGTGGCTTATCATGCTTCATCATTTTAATTTTCATTTCAGTTGAATTAGGCAACAGTATCGGTGCAGTATCGACTGCGTGGTGCGGCAGTGGCTGCGCAGCGACACAAACGTCATGTCAGCGTTAAGCAGTTTATTTTTCCTGGAGTATTGCACAAGAGTGTGTTACACAAAACTTGCGTAGATGACATTAGGAATACTCTAAATTAATTGTGCTTTACAATAGTTTTGTTTATAATTAATTAGTCCCAAGAGAACACAACTGCACTTTCGTACATCACATGCTCAGCGAAGCTCTCACCTTAGTTCGAGACCACATGCCTTCGCAACATCTTTTCGCTAAAGACAGAGCAGAGGCTTCACAAAAGATTCATACAACCTTCTTCACTATAACAACAATTGTTTAATTATACTACTCAGGCCTAGAGCATACATTTTGAAAACAAAGCGTTCTCTTCTTCTTATCATCCCATCAGATAACGGGAAAACTCAAAGTATCATTTTTTTCGTGAAAGATACTGAACAGATTTCCTTGAATTGCAGTTCGTTTTTAGATTGAACTTGCTTCGAATGAGAACTCCAGAGCCCAATTTTGATCTTCGGCTTAGCGGTCGTTGTCCAAATAGCTTCGTTCCTCCCTTTGATGCGCAGCTGAAGAAATAGCTCCACCGTTGATGAGTTCAGCAAGTATACGCAAAAGTTTCATCCTTTGAGCAATGCCAACTTAAGCCTTTGAACTAACTTCCCGGTCGCTGAAATTGCGCTCACGGAAAATCAATTATTGTCGTCAAAGAACATCAGTGAAATATCAGAGCCTCGTTATTTAGAAGCACGGTACGTCTACTATTCCGAAGCTATCCAGTGCAGAAAAATTTATAAAAACATCAACCTGTGACAGAGACAAGTAAATATTGGGTGCAGGTTCTCGATCGTGTGAGTTTGTCTTTCATGAGACCCGTGAGAGATGCAACTGTTCATCATGCTTTATTCAATGACATTTAATTTCATTCGTCATAGACAGCAGTATTACCTATGATTTAGCAAATATTTATGCAAAATCAAACATTATTAACAAATCATCGAACACAAAAAATGATGGTTTCTTCCAAAGTAACCATTCAAGGCAATGATGTCATTTAACGAGATAATACAGCATTAAAGGTATCTTCACAACTCCACTGGGAATTTAGCTAATACCTGAAAGGTTACAGTCATCCTGTGCATATCGACGTTATTGATATAAAGTAACGATGCAACATAATTTCCTTGAAATTTTTTCCAGAAATGAAACAAATATTCACCAAAAAGTACTTTCGAAAACTATCTTGCTTTCTTCTGTATTGTCTAGCATTTTCCCATGACGACCACAACTTTTAAAGAGATATTTAAATATTTGAAAACCTCTTAAAGAATATCATGCCAAGATTTATGTTATTGTTTTCTGGCGAAGATGTGAACGCAGCAATAGAATGAACGAGAATAACTGCGGACTGCTCCTCATGTGCGGCAAAATGGGGTCTTTGCAGGCACTAAAATCAATTGGGTATGAGCTAGTTACCCTTCAAGGACGAACGGACGGAATAAGGCTGCAAGACCGAAGTGTCCACACTCACAGTGAGAATAAACCCCAGAAATGGGGGAGCATATCGCTGTAGAATGATGAAAAAATACGAATTCATATTACGAATAAAAAATATTGATCAATATATGAGATATCTTGTTGTAAATGTGGAATTCACTCGATAATGTCTGAACGGTAAATGTTTCAGGAAGTCTGGAGATAGAGGAATCACATATTAAACTCATGTTTCTAACAGGAAGAGATGATTTCGATGTCGTTTGAGGTTCGAAATTTTGAGCAAATATTATAGCGACGTGATAACTGACCGCCTGCAAGAAAATGTCCTAGCTAAGTTGTGCAACAGATTTTGCATTGGTTTTGTAACGCAATTTTCTGTTCAAAGTAACAGTTCAGTATGGTTTGAGCAGTTTAGATATTTGCGTAGTATTATGGCTCTCAGACTTTGTCACAGTCTTAGTGCTTAGTTTTATTTTTACATCTCAGAAAGGGCCGATCTTGAAAAATTTCAAACTACTACTAAAAAATGATTGATCTAGAGTGGTGGTCTTTTCTCTTTCGAATTATAGTGCATTCATATATCATGAAACAGAAATACTTACGGCGATAAAGTCAAATTCACTTCGGAAATTATGCAGTTCGCTCGAGTGGAATCAAATTTCTCAGATTGGATGGCATACATTGAGGTTTCTCAGCGAATTTGAATAAAAGATTTTGGTATACAGCCCTGCAGGTGTAGCTAATTTTTTTTTCTTTGGCCATTTTTTTACTTCAGTGGTCGATGGCTCACCTCTGTCTCGTCACGATGTCAGGTTTTCTAAAAAGATTATTTTTGAAATGTAATATTTCATTCTAAATTTACGCATTGATTCTCATGACAAGTTTTCCTAGGACTCGTTGAAATGCCTTTTGGTTTGGAACCTAACGAGGATTTTTCGAGTAGAACTTTGTTCCAAAAACCCTCTTCACTGCTGCAGTGTACTTGACTTCTCCATACTTCAGAATGATGAACTTGGATTCTTCGGCAGAGGAGGGAGAATCTTTCCTGAACCTGAACTTCTGGCGCCCAGGGGCAGCCATTTTCAAAGTCGAATTGTTGTACTCTTAAAAGGTGCTTAATGACCGTATCTGTGATATGGATTTTACCAGTGCACAAGTACAAGAATATTTTAATCGTGAGTAATGTACCATTTCAAATGACACAAAGACAACAATATATTCCATGCATCCGGGATCATTTCTACGGAAAAATCAAACCTCCCTATTTGGCACGGTAGAGGAAACAAGGTAGGTCGAAACCAGTCTTTTTTTCGTTGACGACGGGGTCTTGCTGACGTCACGGCAACGGACCAATAGCAGCGCTCATATTGCATCTGGTAGCACTGCTACCCACAAATCTGGCTCCACTATTGGCCTAACGACACTGCGGTTTGGAGACGTCATAAAGTTTGTTTGAAATAAAGCCGTTTTTTTGGCTAGCCGAACCAGAGGAGGTGTATTTTCTCCAATAGAAATGACCCTACCTTGTTTCCTCTACCGTGCTATGTGGAGAGCTTTAAAAACGTTGGTGATATTAGTTTTTTTGTTTAGTTCACAAGATTTCATACTATTCAAAATTGTTACTCATGTTTGATCACCCTGTACCAATACGGCTCCGCCATTCGTCACAACAGTCTGCCACCTAGTGCCGGTAAAATGAAGGTAGCAGTGGAGCAACTACTGGAGTGAGAACATAAAACAATTCTGTTCCTGACAAAGCGCCATTGCGCCAAGCTCGTCCGAGAAGCAAACAGGCAACATTATTGAAGCTCGCCTCGTTGGAGCATCCGTTTCAAGAACGTTTAACCTTATGAGTGTTTCAAGGACCATTGAGTCAGTCTACAGATCTGGGAAAGATGTCCTCTGCGAAGGAAAACAGTGATGGGCTTTCGAAATTGAACTATCGTGATAGACAATTTTTGAGAAGATGGTTCTGAGAGAATGGATAACTACGCTGTCACAGATGACGTCTGAAATGAATACCCATATCCACAGTCTCGTATCACACAAAATTATTCAATGGGAACATCGAGCGGTACCCATTCAAAACAGGATGGTCATCTCAAAACCATTAGTATTGCCGAAAAATTGAGTGAGGCGGCAAGGGTAATGCCAAGATTACCAAAACTGAACACAACAGTAGTATAGGAACTGGTAAATTGGTCCAACGAAGCTTCATTTACAGCATTTCAGATTTCGAACTTGTGCTCATATTGCAAACACCGGCTGACGCATTTTGTGCTGTATGGTTCCCACCCCGAAGTACGAAAGATTTTGGGAAAAGGAATGGAATAAGTACAAGAAGTGTAGCCGGGAGAAATTTAATGCCACCAAATGCAAACGAACAGGTGAGTATCGAGTTAGTAGTACAGAAGTTTCCGGACGCCGCGATTCAGTAGGTATCGCTTTAGTGAAGGACCACAACTCCAATTAATCACTGAACGGCTCACTGAGTTCAGCCATGATTAAACGAGTGCAATGAACTTTTAGGAAAAATTACGTACTGTTCTCAGTCCCCTTACCTGAACATCAATGAGTAAATCTGAACGGATCAGTAGTTTGCTTGAGTCGCAATTTGATTAAAAACTTAAAAACGATGAAAATTCCAAGGAAATTAATCACATTTAATTGGAAAACGTTTCGGAGTCCAGCTCCATCATCAGTTCAAAAATACAATTCATTATGTCTGCAATAAAAGAAGAAACAAAAAT
>JACJUY010009022.1:16122-27820 GCA_014220935.1 Platorchestia sp. MABIK | reverse complement strand
TTGGAATTTTCCTCGTTTTTAAGTTTCTAATCAATTTGCGATTTAAGCAAACTACTGACCCGTTCAGATATATTGACCGATACTGCCGATACCGATACATCGGTGCATCACTACTTACGAGTACGAGTGGAGCAATTCTATAAATTGTGCAAGCTGACCTTGTGTTGCAACCATAATGGTGAACCCTTCGACAAGGGAAATGGCTTATAGTGAGAAATACGCAACCACATATCTGTAAAATGACATGAGATCTGACGTGCCTTCAACTACACTTATCAGAAAAGCTCTTCTTAATCAATTCGTTTCTTTGCTTCTTCTCCTTTAAATCCTCAGGGCGATACAACTGTCATATCTGTGAGAATTAGCATTCCCAGGGGAAAAACTTGAGGCCCCAAGCTGAGGTTTGGGTAGGCCTTCTCTTTGTTGGAATAAAATATGCATTTTGTTTTGTTATGGACCATCTTTTGTGAGAACACAGTTTCTACATAAATTCCGCATTCCTTCAAGTCCTTACTAAATGGTGCTTTCATCTATGTTCATTTTGGAATGCCTTCATTGCGGTAAGGAAGCTAAAACTAACTTTTTTAATGATTATAATTAATTCTTTTGCGTTTACGTAACATAAAGATATCTATTTCTGGTTACAATAAAGTTTGGCACTAAATTTATTTCACTCATAGTTTCAACCAGCAGCTCACACTCCCTTTTGATTAATACCATCAATCTGAGTATTTTTGTGGAGACACAGGATCAAAATTCTTTACACTCGTTAGTTCACTTTATTACAGGTTCGTGTATCGATTAATTGGTGCAAAATACATATGGAAGAGAATATGAATGAACATATACGCATGTTCTGTTGATATTTACTTGAATCAGTTGAATAAATTTATTGAAATTAAATTTGCAGTCTTAATAGTGAACTCTTTGACGATAGTAATGACTAGTAGTTAGAACTTTTTGCTAGAAGTAGGTACTTCAGAAGTTCAGAAATGCGAATAAACAAAAATGAAGTCGAGTTTTAACCAACTGTTGGCTATGACCATTAGCTAGGAGTAGGATGGATTGTGGCTATAATTAAAGAGGAAACTATCGGCGACATGAGAACTAGTAACTGGCGATTGTTCCACGTGGCCAGTGCTGGATGACCGGTTGTGGTAAGCTCAGCTGCTCTATTCTTTTACATTGCTTTTCAATATGACCCTCGTTCAACTACAATCCTCTTTTTCTAAATTTTTGGCAAACTCCGCTCTGTGGTAAAATTGGTCTTGATTTACAAGTTCACACCGAGTTGATGCTCAACTGAACTGTGTGACAATTTCACGAGTGAACAGACGCTATTCTTTGGCTCTCAACTCCATAAATTGTGTGCATTCAGATCTGTAGAATTTTGTACACTTGAAATTTTTTTAGAATAATTTTGTTTGTGCAGAGCAACCTCACTCATTGGCAGTTGGGATTTTAAAGCCTTCTATTTTTCCTTAGTGTAAAGTGTGTAGCCAACATTTGGTCTGCTATAAACTTCGCTCATAATTTTTGAGGTTGTGGAGGTTATTTTTTACTGCGAGATATTTCGTAGTTTTGCGTTAACTTTATGTTCCATGAGAATTTCTGTGACCTTGATGAGGTTTAACTTTAAGTGGGGATAAGTTTGGGCTTTAGCCGTACTTGATTGGATTGATTTGAGCAGCTTTAGGGTATGAACTATTCTGTATCTAGGGTACAAACTCGTGGGAGTATCCCCTAATATTTAAGCATCCAACATTTGCATTATCATGCTTCAAATTCCATTTCACATCACAGAAACTACAATCCCATGGGGTTTGGCTGCCCAGTGTGTTTGAATGTACTGTAGTGTGTACAAAATTTGAATGGGGAGACAATTACAATCTTGAGTTGTAATTATAATCATGATGTTCATTTGGTTTTTGATTTTCCTATAATGTTGATGTTCATCTTACGTGGTAAAATGGAAAAGCCTGATACTGATTAAATTATGTGACCTTCGGTGCTACATAGTTCAAATAACTGAAGCACTAGCAAACCCATGTTACTTCTATTACAGCATTTTCTAATTTTAAAAATCACCTTATATATCTACACAAAAACTTGCGAGGCACAATGTATGGCCTCCATTTCCCACCATAATTCCTGAATTGTTTCCCCAATTTCAGACAGCATTTACGGCGAGGGGTCTCCGGACCACAACAGCACGACAGGGCTGCTGTGCCCCAGCAACCTGAGCCTCACGACACAACTTGCGAGTGAAGGCACCGTCTCGCGACCGTCCATCGTCGTGCTGGAGGCGCCTGACGACCTGGACGTGGACGAGACTGTGTTCGAGCGCGTGTGGGACCGTCGCCTCACCGTGCCCTTCTTCCTCCTCATTCTGTTCGTGCCGCTGCTCTGCATCAAAAACACGCATATCTTCAGCTACTTCAACTCAATGGGTGTGTCCTTGTTTATCAATGCTGCGTAATGTTTTCATGGGCTTCCCGAGTTTCTTTGCTTGTATGCTGTATCATTTAGCCACTTAGCATAAGTAGGATTTTTATCGAAGTATGTTCTTTGTTGTGGCTAATGAGGTTCAAGTTGTTCTTCTCAAGATTATAGTACCATGTGTATTGTGTAATTGTTCTTTGTCTTTTATTCTCACTTTCTCTTCTCTCTTCCTCATAGCATTGACAATACATTCGTTCTTAAGTGTTCATTTTTTTATTTTGAGTTTTTCTTTGCTGACCGTCATTTTGCATTCATTACTCAGGAGTGAAGAAGGAGATACCAGTCTTGGCTGTCCTCCATTGACCAGTTATGTCTTGCGTCGTGGTCAGTAACCCAACGTATAGACGTTGATATAAACTCGGGCTTATTTTATTGACTTGCAGGCGCTGTGTCTGTGTTTGCCATTTATTTGTTCGTCATCGTGAAGGCCTTCAACTGGGGCTTGAACGTCTCTCTCACCGATTCCGAAAGTCCTTTCTACATTCCTATGGTGAAGGTCAGTGCAAACATTGGGAATTTATGGGAGCTCCTCATCAGGCTGCACAGAAGTACACTACTGATAAGTTGGTTTACTTGTTGCTCATGTACCAGTTGATAAAACAACTGTTCAAAAATAGTTACAACTTTAATAACTTCCTGATCCTAGTTTTTTCGTCACCATGTATGAGGAGCGTTTTTAGATCTCATTTTAAAAAGTGTCATTAAAAAAGGACAATGGTGGAACCGGTACCACCAAGAAACGGACATTGAGTTTCAGTGCGACGCCTTGAGCAAGCATTCATCGCAATGAATGCTTGCTTCATCACAGGGAGCACGACTTGCTCAGATGCTGCTCCATTTGCTCGCATTTGACTGTGTTATGACAGTACAATAAACAGTGGGTAGATCTTGTTGATTAGTAACGGTAATGTAAAAATCAGGGATGCAGAAATAGAAATGCAGAATAGAAACCTTATTTTCTGAAATAGAATAAAAAATAAGGTTTAGCAGTATGATGCAAAGTATTGTTCTTAATTACTCAGTGTGCAGATAATTCTTCGGTGTTTCTGTAACCCGCTGAAATGATCTTGAACTTTTTCATGGAAATTATGCGCATTATCACTTTAATGTTTTCACTAAGTTGCAATGTGAAGACAGTTTTCTTCCTTCCCATGTTGGTGGCGCTGGCGCTATTTGTTGTCCAACATTGATGGATATGCAAATTAATTTTTAGCTGTGTTAATTATTCTGTAGAAATAGTTATAAGGCTCACAACTCCAGACCCGTTAATAAACGGCAAAGATAGTGCTGCAGGTTCCCGAGCCATGTAGATACATAAATGAATGTCGTGGATTTGAACGACGCTCCTCACGTGGATGGAATCATCTAAGTAAAATTGCACTGTCTCAAAGGCTGGGATATCAGGTGAATTAGGATGTGATTTGTTATTTTCATAATTTTGTGTGTATTGACATGGAATCGGATCGCCTGAACTGCAGTGCACGGCAAAATGGCGTAAGTCTGATGAAATGTTACTACTCTATTTTTCATTTCGCGTTCGGGATTTCGGCCTACTAGGCAAATCTCTCGAGTTTGCGTACATTATTTTGTATGAATGTTTATATAGTCATGTACTACAGTGATCGACAGTTTCGTAGAAAACGGGACTCGTCGTACGTTGCTGGAAACACATTGTCTTAATTTTCATGGATTTTTTTTTTGAATGAATTTAACAGATCAAAGGCACCGTCGAATGAAAGTTTGACTTTAGTCCAGAGTTGGTTAGAGAAACCTGAATTCACTTATGTAGGAGGAATTATTGTATTAGATCACTTCCGCCCCAGTTAGGGCAGGCTTGAAAGAAATGCGAGAAAGTAACACTTACTTTGATCAACGAGATGGTGGGCTGTCTCTCGATCACTGGATGACAAGGTTAGACAATTAAATGCGTAATTATCAAGTCGGTCATTAGCAATTTAAGGCGAACCGCAGGGGTAAGTATTTCTCTAGTTGACGAGAGAATCACTGACCAAACCTGAAGGCATTCGTAGACAAGTATGTTTTATTTGCTTCAACTGTAATAAAAGGGCTGACGAGCCCCAACGAAGGAATTTGAACGCGCATTGACGCAATGATCTACAGAATTTTCCGCGGGAATTTTCACTGTTCCCTTTACCAATTTTACTGGCATCGAGCGTATTATCATTCGTTTTTTGCATTTTCGAACGTTGTTAAGGGGAACATTAAACTGCTGCAGACAAGGATATGACAGAGCTACCCGCACCAAGTGCGTAGGTATCTCAGCCCACCTGTACCTTCCCGCGGTGATGCCGTTAGTATACCCAGCCTACTTGACAATATAATTGTATTGTGTATTCTCGGCGATGCTTGTATCAATAGTTTTTCATTCTAAAACTCGCTGATATTGGGTAGAACCAAACACAGGGGGCGCCTAGGGTACGCAAGTGCTCCAGGTTCTTGCACTTTTTTGTATTTATATTTTTGATAAGTTGTTTAGCCTGAATTTGTAAGAATACTTATGTTTTGTAACATATTGTGAGGGCTTTTGCGACAAAGCGGTAATAATTAAGTTGTGCAAAAATATTTGTCTCGAGGCGGAAAAAGAAAAAAGCAGAGGAGGGAGGGCAACAACGCGCATTCCTTCCCTGGTCTTGGGGTGTTACACCCCAGAGATCAGGGACCATGAGGAGTAACAAGCGGGGAGGGGGAGCTCGAGAGGCACCGTCACCGTGACCGGCCGCCCCAGCAGGGAGCGTGGTAGTGGTGCTGCGAGTCCGAAGACCGCCGGGACTGCGAGGGGGCAGCGCGGGGGAGCGGCTTCGCGCCCTGCTCCGCCTGCCGCTGCTGCGGAACCTACCACTGCTGCTGATGCTGAAACGGGCATCCACAATGTGGTTGGCAAAAGAATCGATGCTCTCGAGGAGAAAAATAAACTCACTTGTGGACTTGATTCGACACCTACAACCAACCTACGAGAACACCCTGGCTGACTCCAGGCCCAGTGAACCCGAGACTGTGGAAGAAAGGATCAGCAACATGGAGCGCATCATAGAGGATGTGCTCGGGGCAGTTTCGGAGCTCCTTCATGGGCGCACGAAGAGTGCTCCTGGTGCGGGAAACGAACGTAAAAAACAAAATACACCCCACTTGACTTAAACAACCTGCCTGAAAAGAAACGCTTCAAGAGATTCTACATCATGAAATTTACTCCTGAAAACAAGAGGAAAATCAACCCTTATCATCTCCGTAACGAAATCCACAAACAAACCAACCTCTTCCCGAAAAAAATCGCGACAAGCGGTCAAGAAAACCTAACAATAGAAGTAGTCAACCAACAACAAGGCGAAGCACTTCTAAGGATGACAAAGATAGGCCAAGTACCCTGCCGAGTTACCTAAGCCGTTCACTTAAACATCTCTAAAGGCCTCATCTACGTCAACGAATTCAACATTGAAAATGTTGAAGAGTTTGCGAACGGACTTGTGGAAAACTGCAATGTTACCACAGTCACCGAAGCCTCCTTTATCAAGCCTAAATACCAACAAACAAAAGCCTTCTTAGTAGAATTTGACCAGGAAATTCCTCCCGATTATATATATATTCCAGGAGAACGAACAGACAACAAAGTTTACCCCTACAAAGACAAACCAATGTCATGCTCCAAGTGCCAACAGTACGGCCACACTTGGACAAGGTGCAACAAAGTTCATCCCATCTGTGGCAAGTGCGGACAAGAGAACCACACCTCAGACACGTGCTTGGAGGAGAGAGCGACCTCCCTCCATTGCCAGGGGCGACATCGTGCAAGAGACAGAGTTTGCTCCAAGTACCAGGACGAAGAGAAGATTCTAGAAACCCAACGAAAATTCAAGGTTGGGAAACGAAGAGCCAGACAGATAATGAACGGAGTTGATACCATACACGAACAAAGAAATAAAGAAAGTGCAACACACTTCATTTGCAAGCTCTCTGAGACAGACAAACGAAAACTCATCCCATGAGCCTTCGAAAAAAGTCTCAGCAATAAACTCGGTCAAAAACCTATAAGTATCCGATCCGGCGGCAAAGATCACTTCATTGTCGAAATCTCTCCCAACAATTGCAGTACCCAAATTACTAGTATAACCTCTGTCAACGGGATGCCGGTAGAAATCAGTGAACACCCACGGTTTAACACCATACAAGGGCTAACGTTTATCTACGACTATGACCTGTCCGATTTCGAGGAATTCAAAAGAGGCTTCAAGGAGGAACATAACCTGCAGGACGCCCAAAAAGTCACATGGATCAAGCCTAAAAATCCCAGCTCCATCCCAGTGCTTCTCACATTTCGCCATGCTCTTCCAGAATACATAGAAATACCCGGCGAACAAATGAAATCCAAAATATACGAATATCTTCCAAAACCGATGCTCTGCAAGAAATGCCAAGAATATNTTGCAAAATGACAAGAAAACAGGCTCAATTAAAACTCAATAAAGAACAACCCCAACTCAGACACAACACTTCGCACAAGCACTACAGCGGAACCGGAGCGAACGCCAGCACTCTCCAGTCCCAGAAGCTACGAGCTGCAGTAGCAGCACAGGGACCATCCAGTCTCGCCCGGCTGCTGCACCTAAACCGTGCATCGTACGGGAGACCACGTCCTGCGTCGAAGTCAAAAGAAAGCGTGCTGGCCCTGACGATGATGAAGCCCCAATAGAAAAGAAAAAGGTAACAGACGCTTCAGCTCAGCTAAACCCCACCACAACAAATATAACTGACAATGGAGACGATTCGGCACTGAGCGAGATGGAGACCACAAGTGAAAATAACCCATCTGTGCGAAGCCAGGCAAGACATCTATGCAATGAATTCACGAAACAAAATTACACGGATGAACGCTGCAAAAACCCGTCACCAAAGGAAGAGCGCAAATCTAGCAGGGGCGCTCCTAGGACGACGGAGCAACGGAAGGAGCGCTCTCGGAGTCGGTCACAACAGCGAGGCCGCTCTCAATAACCCGTCAAGAACAACACTGCTGCTACTTGCCACCTATCATCTCATCCCTTCCGCATTTCTTCCCACCTTCATCCTACCTTAACGTACAACATTACCGAAACTAATATCCTTCAGTGGAACTGTCAAGGACTCCGATCAAAAAAGGATGAACTCGCCCTTCTAACTAATGACTATAGCCCTATCGCAATCGCTCTTCAAGAAACAAAGCTGTGGAATTACTTTAACTTTAACCTCCCACACTATGTGTGCCTCCGACGAGATGGTCATTTTAACGTTACCCCGCACGGAGGAGTAGCATTACTGATCCACGAATCTGTTCCATATCAAGAAATCCGCCTTAACACGCAAATGTAGGCAATAGCTGCTGTCATCCATACAAGCCGAACCATAACCGTAGCATCTATTTATTCTTCAAGGGCCCACACACTCGGTAAAGAAGGACTCCGCGACATCATCAACCAACTGCCTCCCCCGGTTCTCATCATGGGTGATTTTAACGGCCACAATACAGCGTGGGGATGCGGAGATTCAGATGTTAGAGGACACACCATCGAGGACGTCGTAACTGAACTAAACCTAAACATTATCAACTCAGGAGCACCGACGAGAATTTCATATAACACCGAATCTGCAATAGGTCTGACCATTTGCTCCCAAAGGCTCGCATCTGACCTCCAGTGGTCAGTCGCCAGCTCTCCAAACGACAGCGACCACTGCCCCATCACGATCACCTTCATGGGTAACCATCAACATGAAGAGGGGAGAGTGGTGTGGAACGTGAAAGAGGTGAATTGGGAAACCTATCAAAATCATCCGTTGTGGAATAGCCTACAACAAATCAGAGAGGAAACTTGCAGCGAAGCCTTGCGACAGTTTAATGAAACTATCTCCAACATTGCTCAGGAATGTGTACCACAAATCACATTGAGCAAATTCGGAAATTTCACTGTTCCCTTTACCACATTTTACTGGCATCGAGCATATTTTCATTCGTTTTTTGCATCTTCGAACGTTGTTAAGGGGATCATTAAACTGCTGCAGACAAGGATATGACAGAGCTACCCGCACCAAGTGTGTAGGTATCTCAGCCCACCTGTACCTTCCCGCGGTGATGCCGTTAGTATACCCAACCTACTCTACAATATAATTGTATTGTGTTTTCTCGGCGACGCTTGTATCAATAGTTTTTCATTCTAAAACTCGCTGATATTGGGTAGAACCAACACAGGGGGCGCCTAGGGCACGCAAGTGCTCTAGGTTCTTGCACTTTTTTGTATTTATATTTTTGATAAGTTGTTTAGCCTGATTTTGTAAGAGAAATTATGTTTGTTAACATATATTGAGGGGGTCTATTGTGACAAAACGTTAGTAATTAAGGTGTCAAAAATTTTTTTTGTAACGAGGCGGAAAAGTGGAAAAGGAAAAAAGGGGAGAGCAACGACGCATATCCCTTCCCTGGTCTTGGGAATGTCACACCCCAGAGATCAGGGACCATGGGGGGTAACAAGCGAGGGGGGGAGCTCTAGAGGCACCGTGGCCGGTCGCCCCGGCGGGGGGCGCGGTGCTGGCGCTGCGGGTTCGAAGACCGCCGGGACTGCGAGGGGGCAGCGCGGGGGAGCGGCTTCGCGCCCTGCTCCGCCTGCCGCTGCCGCGGAACCTACTGCTGCTGCTGCTGCTGCTGCTGCTGGAGCGAGCGGCCGCAACCTGGTTGATAACAGGATCGACGCTCTCGAGGAGAAGATAGACTCACTTGGGGACTTAATTCGACACCTACAACCAAACTATAAGAACACCCTAACCAGCTCCAAACCCAGTGAAGCCGAGACTGTGGAGGAGAGAATCAGCAGCATGGAACGCATCATGGAGGATGTGCTGTGAGCAGTTTCCGAGCTTCTTCAAAAACGCACAAAGAGTGCTCCTGGTGCGGGAAGTGAGCGGAAAAGAACAAAGTACGTCCCACTTGACTTGAACAACTTGCCTGAAGAGAAACGCTTCAAAAGATTCTATATCGTGAAATTTTCTCCTGAAAACAAAAGGAAAATCAACCCTTATCATCTCCGAAATGAAATTTACAATCAAACAAAACTCTTCCCGAAAAAAATCGCGACGAGCGGCCAAGAAAACTTAACAATAGAAGTAGTCAACCAACATCAAGGCGGAGCACTCCGAAAAATGACAAAGATAGGACAAATACCGTGCCGTGTAACCGAAGCTTTTCACCTAAACATCTCCAAGGGTCTCATTTACGTCAATGAATTCAACATCGAGGATGTTGAAGAGTTTGCAAACGGCCTCATAGAAAACTGCAACGTTACTACAGTCACTGAAGCTTCCTTCATTAAGCCTAAATATCAACAAACGAAAGCCTTTCTAGTAGAATTTAACCAGGAAATTCCTCCCGATTACATATAAATTCCAGGAGAAAGATCAGATACCAAAGTTTACCCCTACAAAGATAGACCAATGTCGTGCTCCAAGGGCCAACAGTACGGCCACACTTGGAAAAGGTGCAGCAAAGTTCACCCCGTCTGTGGCAAATGCGGACAGGAGAACCACACCTCATACGCGTGCTTAGAGGAAAGAGCGACCTGCCTCCACTACCAGGGGCAACATCGGGCAAGAGACAGGGTTTGCGCCAGGTACCAAGACGAGGAGAAAATTCTGGAAATCCAGCGGAAGTTCAAGGTGGGCAAAAGGAAAGCCAGACAAATAATGAACGGAGTCGATACTATACCCGAACAAAAAAATAAAGAAGGTGCAACACACTTCATTTGCAAACTGTCCGAAACAGACAAACGAAAACTCATTCCATGGGTTTTCGAAAAAAGACCCAGTTACTAACTCGGTCAAAAACCCATAAGTATTCGATCGGGTGGCTAAGATAATTTCATTTTCGAAATTTCACCCAATAATAGTAATGCCCAAATTACCAGTATAACCTCTGTCAACGGGATGTCTGTAGAAATCATCGAACACCCACGGTTCAACACCATCCAAGGGCTAACATTCGTTTACGAATATGATCTGTCAGATTCTGAAGAATTCAAGAGAGGTCTCATGGAAGAACATAACCTGCAGGATGCCCAAAAAGCAACGTGGATCAAGCCCAGAAACCCAGCTCCATCCCGCTGCTTCTCACATTTCGCCATGCGCTTCCGGAATACATTGAAATACCCGGTGAACAAATGAAATCCAAAATCTACGAATACCTCCCCAAACCGATGCTTTGCAGGAAATGCCAAGAATACGACCATACCATTAAACACTGTCCAAGCGCTGAAGTAATTTGTGGCAAGTGCGATACAAGCGGGCACGAACGAGATCAGTGCACCAGCGACAAACTCGACTGTCACCATTGTGGAGGTGACCACCTTACGGGTTCGGAGATGTGCTCAGAGCATAAATACCAGAAAGAGGTATTAACAATTCAGACCCGATACAAAATGACACGAAAACAGGCCCAACTGAAACTAAATAAAGAACAACCCGAACTCAGACACAATCTCGCGCGAGCACTGCAACAAAATCTGAGCGAACGCCAACACTCGTCAGAGCTAGAAATGACGGGCTGCAGCAGCAGCACGGGGACCAGCCAGTCTTGCCCTGCTACCTGTGCACCTGAACGGGACGTTATACAGGTGGCGACGTCCTCTGTCGAAGTTAAGAGAAAGCTTGCCGGCTCTGACGATGATGAAGCCCCAACAGAAAAGAAAAAGGTCACCGAAGCCGCAGCTCGGCTCAACCCTCCCATAACAAACACAAAAGATAACGGAGACGACTCACCACTGAGTGAAATGGAAACTACCAGTGAAAATAACCCAACTGTGCGAAGCCAGGCAAGACACATTTACGATGAATACACCAAACAAAACCACACGGATGGACACTGTAAAAACGCAACCCCAAAAAAGGGGCGCAGGTCTCGCGGGGACACTCTTGGGGCGAGGAACCAACGGGAGGAGCGCTCTCGGAGCCGCTCACGGCCGCGAAACCGCTCTCAGTAACCCGGACAAAGCAATACTGCTGCATCCCACCTATAATCTCATTTCATCCCTTCCCTATTTTTTCTAGTTTCTACCCTACCATAGCCCTCAACATTAGCGAGGCTAACATTCTCCAGTGGAATTGTCAGGGTCTCCGTTCAAAAAAGGATGAACTTTCTCTTCTAACCAACGACTATCACCCAATCGCA
>JACJUY010009022.1:0-10565 GCA_014220935.1 Platorchestia sp. MABIK | reverse complement strand
CCCCCCTCATTCTGTGCATTTTCTCTCCTTTTTTCCTTCCCTCTTCGACTATCGAGGTTTAAATTCCTCAATCGTTACGTCATACGCCCAAGCATGTGCGTTTCGTGACATTCACATTATCACTTTAATGTCTTCACTATGGTGCAATGTGAAGACAGTTTTTAGTCAGTAAATCCTAAACATCTGGGAAGCATATGAAAAGTGAACTGATAAGTCTGGAAAGTATATGAAGAGTTGACTGAGACATCTATTGCGCACTTATTTCACAAGTATTGAACTGTGTGAGGTAAATGTGTTTGCTTTGTGTCCCAGGGCGAGTTTATGGCGCTGTCAGGCACGCTGTCGCTGGCCTACTTCATCCACAACTGCATCATCACCATCATGAAGGGCAACAGGAACCAGGAGAACAATGTGAGTGCGTGCTCGAGGGTCGTGCTGTGGCGTGGTGCACAGCAGGATGCGCCATAACAGGATGCGCCATAGCAGGATGCGCCATAGCAGGATGCGCCATAGCAGGATGCGCCATAGCAGGATGCGCCATAGCAGGATGCGCCATAGCAGGATGCGCCATAGCAGGATGCGCCATAGCAGGATGTGGCGTTCAGCTGCGTTTATCTCCATAAGTTTTTTTTGCCTTGTTACTGAATTTGATAACTGAGGTTGCTGTCTGGGAAACTTTTATTTTGGTCTAAAATGAATTGGATGAATGAAGTTATATTGTTTCATAATTGTTAGCTTGTCTTATGTTGCAACTTATATTTCTAGTTTTCTCGTGTAAATATAAACGAGTATGTGTCTATGACCAACGTACAAACTTCTCTTTCTATATTTTTTGGGAAATTCTGCTGTGTGATATAATTGGTGTTAATTAACAAATTCACATAGAGTTCATGCTTAACTGAATTGGGTAAAATTTTCACGAGAAAACAAATGCTATTCGGTGGCTCTTGACTTCATAAATTGCGTGCGTTCAAATCCATTGAATTTTATACAATTGAAAAATTTTTTATCCTGAGAATGAGTTTAAAACCTCATAATGATGTGAATTTAGATTATGGTGTGTAAATGATTTCTAGTTTGATGATTAGCAAGAGCGTTCATTTTAAAAGTGATCATAAAAAATAATTCAGGATTTTTCTAATGAATCTTTTCATTGTCCACACAAGCTTGCTTTCGGCACTCATGACTGCCGACTACCCATTCAATGTACCTTATTAGATGCATGGTTATTATGAAAAAGTTTAAAATCTCATTTCGAACCAAAGTTAGTTTGAACCATGTTCAATATCTTGCTTCAAATTAACCTTAAAGTCTCATTTTGAACCAAGTTTAAAATCTTATTTTGAACTAGGTTTAAAGTCTCATTTTGATCCTAGTTTTAAATCTCATTTGAACCAAGTTTAAATCTCATTTGGAACCACGTTTAAAATCTCCTTTTAATCCAATTTTAAAATCTCATTTTGAATCACGTTTAAAATCTCATTTTGAATCAGGTTTAAAATCTCAATTTGAACCACTTTTAAGATCTCATTTCAAACTATTTTTATTTTGAACCACGTTTAAATATCATTTTGTACCATTTTTAAAAGATGATTTTAAACCCCTTTTAAAATCCCATTTTGAATCGCTTTTAAAATCTCATTTTAAACCACTTTTAAAATCTCATTTTAAACCACTTTTAAAATTACATTTCAAACTACTTTAAAAATCACATTTTAAACACTTTTAAAATCTCATTTTAAACCACTTTTAAAATCGCGTTTTAAACCACTTTTAAAATCTCATTTCAAACACTTTTTATTTTGAACTTGATTTAAAATCTAATTTGGAAGCTGTGCCTCTAGTTACATCTGTGTATGTCTTGCTTGTGTCAGGTGCGCGACCTGACCATCGCCTTCGCCATGGTGATGATGACCTACATCCCCATCGGTGTGCTCTTCTACCTGGCCTTCCCGCTGCCCAAATACTGCCTCGCAGACGTAAGCATGAGCAAGTGCAGATATACTCTATTCTCAAGTTATTCTTCATCAACTGTGAACTTTAATTCATGCTAATAAAAAAATTAGTCTTTTGTATTCCTAGTTCATGGCGTGAATTAAGCATTGTGTTAGTGGAAAAAGCTGATACTATTTTTTATCGGTATAAGTTGAGGTTTGCATAACTAACTCAAGGAGTGACTGTACAACATTCATGACATGTACTCGGAGTACATTGCTTGGTTATATGATGAAATAGAATGCAATTGTGGAGCATGTGTCAAAAACATTTCTTGGTTTATTTGGGTGACCATTTTGGTGTGTTGGCAACACGAAACAAGTTCGTCATCGCTCTTCTTTATTTCTGGTGATATTAAATAAAAAGTTAATTATTAAATTTCACTTCGTCAGAACTTCTTGGACAACTTCCCGCCACATGCGATCGTTCTCGCTATAGTGCGAGTGTTCCTACTCTTCCAGATGATCACCGTACGTACAACACTTCCCAATTTGTGACTGTTTGTACAATGTTCTATTCTTTCGGATGGGAACCGCAAACACATTATCTTCTGTCGAGTTTCGACCATAAGTATATCATTTTCTTTCGACGGGTGACCTCAAGTGCACCATCTTCTTCAAATGGTGATCGAGAAAACTTTTTTTTCAAATGGCAACCGCAAGTACGATGTTCTGTTACGAAATTGCGACAATAAGTACTGTGTCTTCGTGTGAATGGTGAGCGCAAGTACGCCATTTTCTTTCAAAGAATAGCTGTACAATTTTTTTTTCAAAATGGTGACCACGTACAGCATCATCTTTTTGAACAGTAATTGATAGCACGACGTCATCCTCTAAATTGTGATGAGTACAACAATCAGCTCGTTTTGGCTCGTAACTCCTAATTTTTCTGATTCGTGCGCACTTTCCTACTTTTTTTTTATATATGAAGAAATGTGGCTTCCATTTTTGGGTGAACCACTGGCGGTGCTCTGAGTGGTTGGTAGAGTGCACTATTATGAGGTACCGTTGTGTTTTGCCCTGTATTAGAAGACGGGCGCTAAATAAACATTTAACTTGAAGAAAATGCTTTTGTGTTCTTTTGAATGCAACTTCAAGCTTTTGTTCTTCGAAACTAGTGCGCTAGATATGAGTGCATTTGACAGCCTTCAGGTTCAGGTCTAAGCTTTGATTTTGCTTAACTTAACAGACTTTCAATCCCAGTTAATCGTGGCCGTAGAACGTGCTCTTGATGCACAAGGACGCTAAGGTATTCATACCAGCAAACTTTGTTGGGTAAATTCTTTTAGTTTAATTTACGATGAAGGGAAAATTCTGTGAAGAGGTTATAACCTTTATGTTTTGTAATTACAAAACACACAAGGCAGCCTTGTTATCCTTCATTACATTAGTGTGAGTTGATAAACAAAGAGTAGTGTGTAGACCTGTAGTGCACGGTAACAGGAGGTGGCTGTGTTCCAGGTGTTCCCGCTGCTGTGCGTTTTTCTACGTACGCAGCTCCTCTGCTACATCCGAGGCCCCGTTGCTCCTCCTCCATCGTTCTTTGTCTCATCGTGCGTCAACTTCATGCTTCTCACCACCTGCGTCCTTGTTGCTGTCTTCTTCCCCAATGTCGGATTCCTCATCAGGTACAGTTTTGCGACGAAACTTATCCGCGAGTATCTCATCCGTCATGCAGAGAATTGCTCTCTACTATTAAATGGTCTCGAAGTGGGAATATTTCTTTGTTTGTTTAATCTTTTGCACGTAACATTTTGTGCTACAATGCAGAAACGTATCACTAAAACTGGACTCTATTTGAATTCGTTTTCATGTGCATCCAAAACTAGTTAACTGTGCGCTGTAATGGCTGAACAATGTCAAGTAAGTCTTGCATGCTGGTTCAATACCTACTCCCATGTGTTGTAGACCCTCATTTCTGCATGTGCAAATGAACACCACAACATTCATTTTTGTGTGCCCTTGTGCAGATGGGTAGGAGCGTTCTCAGGCCTGGTGTACGTGTTCCTGCTGCCGTGTGGGCTCTATCTCAAAGCTGTGCACTTGAAGGGCGAGCTGACCGTGTGGACCTGCTTACTGCACGGCCTTATCATCTCACTGGGGGTGGCCAACTTCATCGCTCAGTTCTTCTTATGAACAAGAATGTGTCTATGCTTTCTTCTTGATGGCAGATTTGTGGTGGTGCTCATTGTGTTGCACAAACTGATTTTTTCAACCCTCAAATCTGATCAAATCTTGCTTGTTTTCGTAAATCTCCACGGCAAAGTTGGCGTATTAGCACATTTGAATCACTTACTTTGTCAGGAGGCAGATGTAGAAATGTTTGAGTTGGATGTAGTTAGTGTAATAATCTTGTGATCTTACATAATGGTTATATCTTAGTGGCATAAAAAAGGAACTTGACTTGTGGTGAAGGAGCAATGTTCATGTCTACTTGAATTTTCATGTTCTACATCCTAGTATTAATGAACGCAACACAGATGAGCCTCAACTCGGTTCTCCAACGGGAGTTCCTCGCCCGATTTTGTGTTCATTACTAATTAGGATTCGATTTGAAATAAAGCGGGACAGTATTTTAACGTTAAAATGCTTTTAAGGTTCAACGCGAGAAAGAGTGTTGCGTTGCGTTTGATTTCAAAATGTGGACAGGTAACATTCGGTAATTTGCTTGTATAATTGGTCCCTACGCTAATGAAGGAATTTATAAAATTTGTTGACTTATAATTTATGTACGAGCGTCAGTAGGATAGCGTGGGAGCAGCGACTCACTTTTGATGAAACGAATTTTGGTGCAATTGGTGACTTTAAACCTCCTTAATTTTTAAGATGCGTTTGGTATATAAGATTGTGCCTTTCATCTGAAAGTGCTCTTGCCACTTAATGTGCTCTCATTTCAACTGGCATTGATATGTGTATGTAGATATTTTTTCTTAATATGCAAAGCACAGCATTGCGAACAAATATTGAACTATGCAACTTTTCAAAGCACTACCAAGGGTCAGAAACAGTAATATTTACTGCCAATTGGAAGAAAAAGCTCACCACATTTGAACGTGTTCGATAATGCGTCTGCATCGGTATACGTTTCCGCCGTCATACAGGGCAGGCATTTCTGCCATGACTTGCTCGTCTCACCTAGTGGAAATTTTTAATTCAATAGCAAAATTAACTCATGGACTAGGGAGCACTAACCTTTCAGGGCTGAACTCGCCATTGTACATTTTATTTCTTTTATCCAATCATTCTTTTAATGGTTAGTCGACTTATATTATTTAGGATATTAGTTCTCATTGCATAGTTTTTGTAACTGCTTGCCTTTTGTCTGTGCGGCCGCTTCAGGCTCTGTTGTATGTCTGTTTGATAGTTTAGACTTGATTTCATGCTGGTGTTGTGAAATGAGCCAACACTGAGCTTGTTGCTGGGCTGAACAGCTCGATGGCTTCTTTTGATGCGCACTCCGTGCTGCTGTGCAGTGCGTGTAGCACGCAACGTCATTTTTCGTTTTTATTTCTTTGGCTTACTGGAAAAACTAGCAGCGCTTGTTTAGTAATTGGTCGCGAGTTTTTGGTTGTAGGCTGGCATACTTATTTTTATTTCTCTCTGACAATGTTCTCACTTTTATTTTTTGTTACATTCTTTGGCAGTACGTACTACACAAACAATTCTTGAGTTTTTTATAAAATTCTTTGAGTTTTTTCATATTGAAGCTGTTCGGGGTAAGTTGTTTTCTAGAATTTCTCTGATCAAGGAATGCTAATCGATTTTCAGGATCAGTGTACCTATCTTTTCAGATATAACGTTCAATTCATGTACTTACCAAGTGAAACACTTCGTAGTTATAGTTTTTTTTGAGAGCGAAGTAATGATAGTAAAAATAATGATCCATTATATCTAATAGGTAGGTGTCATCGAAAACATGGGTCTCGTACTATCCTAGACATTTTAGAGCGAGACGGCAAAACACACGTCAAAAATTTTTTTGAATTCATGCTCCGTACCAAGGAGCACTGCTGGCTGCCTATCAGTCTTGTTTTATTTGTAGAGTTGGGCTTTATTTCTAATTTTTCCATGGTCTTACTATGTGGTGATTCAACGTCTTCTGTAAATGCTGTTCTGAGCTTTTACTCTTTTTTGCATTATCAAAAGATAATAGGAATTGGTCTGAACGCTCTTTTAGACCGCGTGTGTTTGGGTCCGGCAGCATGGTTCCCTGTGGCATTGCTGTCCAACTGGTTTGCCTACGCCTTATCCAAGCAGTTGTTATTGTTGTTTCAAAGGCAAGTGTTCCGCCATAATACTTCTTAGTTCAATGCCTAATGTTGTCTGACTCGTCTAGCACGTGTCCTGCAGTCTCGTATACATGCATAGCTCAATCGATCGGGATGTTGACGCGATGAAGACTTTCTTTTAGAAGATGAGAGCGCCCAACGACGTCTCAGGACGAAACCTCAACTTGGGGGCCTAACTTTGGAGCAGTTAAGTACAAGCTATAATTTCAAATATTCTCGGAGATCCTGGAGTGCACATAGAGCGTATCTCTACAAACACCGCACTGCAGCAGTCAGGGTGTGTTCAGGCTGAGCTGGCAGTGCTACTGAATTGGTTAGAGCGTGTCAGAGTGCAGCAACTCGTATCGATCGTTTGGAAATTTCCCTGACTGACTGACTACTGTACGACCGGTTCTGTGCCCCGTGAAGTGATCGCTAACTATTCAGTATTTGTTGGGGTTCCTTGTTTCATGTGTCATGCAGGGACATTTACTCCTTAATTTAGTTCGTACTTTAGAATCTCAAATGGGTGATAAGTTTTTGATCTGCTTTTTGTATGGGGAATGGGTTGATGTTATTTTTCGGACGCGATCCTGAATGATCGTGCAGGTCGTGTGTTCATGTCATGACTAGAGTTTTGCCGTACTGCAAATCTAGCCTCAAGTGCCCCTTCTGTATCAATAACCTCTGATTTTTCTTGATGGCATAATCTTCGAATACTTGAGTCAATTTCATGTATGTTGAACGTTCACAATTCTCCAAATTTTTGTCTTTCTGCTGATTGAAGTTTTCAAATACTCTGTAGCGCAAGCTCGTACGGCGTAGTTTATGAGTTTAATGTCTCTATATTTTATCTATTCTATTTCTCTGTGGTCAGCTTGCTTTGTCACCGAAGACCCTTATAAGTTATTATTCTAATTGTTACGGCTTTTCCTAACGCCAGAATGTGTCTCATAAAAAAGCGAGCATTGTTGTGCGCAATTCGATGACCACTTTCCCGTGGAACAGCTCCCTATTGAAGTGCTCGCGACTGATTGTTGGATCACGCGCTGGAGAACGATAGGACGTTTAAACAGAAGCTTGCTCCTTTTATCGTGCGCGCTTTGAATATTATTTTATCGTTATTTGCATTTGTAATACTCCTATATCATGGCAATTTTCTTCGTAAACTAATTTTATTTATGCATGGGTATTTAATAATGCCTCATTAACTTATTTAAAAGGAAAGATGTTATACAGCAAAAATGCAAAAGACTTCAGTGGAGGCCACTGAAGTTCGACGCGTCGTTGATTTGTTTAAATTTATTGCCTGGTGAATTTGAGTTCCTCAGGTTCACGCACAGTATGTCAACCTAGTATTTTCGTCAGGTATTTATATTTTGGTTTTATGTTTGGATTAATTTTATTACTTTGTGATCAGTACAAAGTGCATAACATCATTCCCCATGTACGACGCAGCTTCCCTCACCAGCTCACTCGGAGCGCGTGCGAGGATGCGTGGGATTTCCGAGCTTGCGAGGTGCGCGGTGCGAGCTAAGTTACAGTCTCCTTAGACCATGAAAACTTCAACTCCTGAAGGCAGATGTTTTAGTGCTAAACGGTATGGGATATTAAAGAGGTTGAATGTGAGCGTCATCATTCTTGTGATCTCGGATCTGTCTGATACTGCAGCACTGGTTTTTCCTAAAAAATCCGACTACAAATTTTTTTTTGTGCGGGACAAGAGTTTGCTATTCGATATGCATTTATTATTTTGAGCCTTTTTGTACATTTGGCCTTTTCTATCTAGATTCCACAAGGTTATTGACAGTGACCATTATGCTAGAGTCCGCCGGGCTGAATACAGACATCACATTGTTTAAGGAGCTCGCGAGCCTCTGGCTGTTGAAGCCTCCCCTTGGTTCCTCGTGTTCGAAGTAATAAGTTATATCCTTTTTAATGTTGACATCCCTCAGGGGAATACAACTATTGTATCTATGGGAATTAGCACTCCCAGAAGGAAAATGTGAGGTCCCGAGCTGAGAGTTAGGTAGGACTTTTTTGTTGAAATAAAATGTTTTTGTTATGTTAAGGACCATCTTTTTTCGGTTCACTGATGTCCTGTTTGTCAGCATCTACTATCTTCTTCAACTTTTATCTTGTTGCGTAAACTTCTTTCTCAACTTACTGTTTCTATGCACCTCGTGCGTACGAGTAGATTCTGCGTTTCCTTTAACTCCATTCTAAATGGTGCCTTCCTCCTTCCTCTCTTTGGAACGTCTTAATTGCGGTTAGGGAGGCTTAAACTAACATCTAATGTAATTTTTTCGTGCTGGCTGGCGACCTCTGTGGAAAAGCAACCCTAAATAGCTAATTGTAATTTATCGTTACATTCCAATGCATCTCTGCGCTGTAAAATTGGCGCAGCAACTTCCTGTGGAAGACTCAAGTACGTATTTAGTATAGCATGCTCTGCATGAGTTCGGCATCAGATGATAAATTTTTCAGTACTTTTTTAGTGATGTTAATGTTTATATGCAGCATGTATCCTTCAACTTCTTTTTGTGATCCTAACTTGATAGTTATTATGTAGCACCTAATTTGTATCTGTTGAAATGATGGCTATTTCTATCCTCCCTAGTCTTACGTTGAAGCGAAATTATATATTTTAATAATCATATACTCTCAATACCTGTGAGTTTAATTGTCCTGCATTGGATGTGCTTCTGTGCATGAACTGTCACATTGGGTAACAGAACCCTTTTTACCTCTACTTCCTCACCTGCCGACAGGGAGGAGGGTGTTATGGATGCCCTCTGGCGTCCTGATAACCATAATAATGAACTCGGACGCTGCTGATGAATTCAATTTTCTACTTAGTCATATCTAATCAGGAATTTGATGATGCACTCTGATGTGTCTCATGAATATAGTTATAAACTTCGACGTATCTATTGATGAAGATTAAGGAACGTATCTATTACTAATCTATTGACTTCGACGTATTATGACGAAGATTATCTTGAAACCATGTGGAGGACAGAAAATTAACGCATCAGACGCAACATGACGTGCTGCAGCTGCACTTCCTGGTCCCTCAAGTAAAAACCGATTCAGCAGAACTGTCCGTGGTTAACAAGCGTGAATTTCAATTTGACTATTGGCCAAGGTTTCCGTTTTGTGACTTCGTGAAGGTATTTTTAAGCATTTTGTCTACTTAATGTTGTAGGAAAGTCGCACGTGTATGTGAATTTTTGCTTGTTTTTCTTTGGCACGAAATAATCATAATTCCCGAATATTTTTATTAATCAGGATAGTGCAACCTACTCTCGCTGTAGTTGTTATTTATCAACGCTACAGAGCTCCTCTTTGTTGCAGACTTGGGCTTTCCAGAAGTGTTCACTCGAGGACACTTACGAGTGCCAATGTTCAGCGTTTCTGGGTCTAATATTGATTGTGTCGACAAGTTATATTTTCCAGTTAAGGGCCCCCATTTGTTTTTGTTTTCCCTTAGAACAGCCTGCTGCTTCCAACAAAAGAAGTTATCTATATATCACGAAGCCAAGGACAGCACCTTAATGCAAAATGAAGTAAAAACTTGATAAAACTCAGGCGCCGTTTGGCAGTATGTTAATTTGCGAGCAGTCATTGATGAAAAAGCCCTGTGCCCTTGTGCGAATTAATTTTTTCATTTTCAACACTTTTAAGCCTTGGCGCACATCTTGAACGTGATGTAGATATTTTTTGAATGCTGATAATGTATTGCCAGAAAGCAATGATGGTCAACCCTGTTGAAGCTCGTACTCATTTCAAACCCCTGGTTAGGGAGGAGAATTGCGGCTAACTTCTTTTTCACAATGGGATGAAACGCCACGACGTACAGGGCTTAAAACCCTCCACACGATAGGCGAGTACTCTAAATAACTAGACCGAGGCTGCACAGAAAAAGATGTAGTCACTGAGCCGTCGTACTGTAGCGAGATCATCAAGTGATGAACCCTCATCGAAAAAGAGGGATGAACTGAAGTCTGAAGTTTATAATGTTAATCTCTAACCTACTTTAAATCTCAGAGGGATTTTACCGAAAAGAAACATTCGACGGACAATGGTTCATCATTGCTTTAATATATGATTACTCTTAAGTGGTACAAAATTAAGTTTTTACTCGGGATAAATTCACCTAAGTCTACGTATCTTTATGACATCCTTCAAGGACTTCTCCCTTTGTGGTCTTTATTTACATTGATCTTGACACACTATAATGATCCTTCGTGCGTGTCCATGATTTAGTGTATCATTTTATATTACAGTAAACTCAAATTGC